>JAUEKR010052510.1:116-10615 GCA_031762895.1 Corambe burchi
AGCTAAAAATCCCCCCCCCCCCCACCAAAAAAAAAACAAACTCTAACGACTGTGTTGGTTGCATAAGACAGAGATGCCAGTGATATGAAATATGAAGGAACATCGATGCATAATGGCGTTAAATCAAAGGACTTCCAATATTGCCGTCAAAGAGAGAGTAAAGAGGAAAAACTAAGAAAGGAATATCTTTAAATAAAGTATTTCTTTGGAGCCGAAGATTATCATAATATAACTGCAATATAATATCAAATAATAAAATAATTTAACAAATAGCGGAACATTACATTATATTCTAGGATTATTTTTTCTATAAATTTCTTTTTTTAAGTAAAGATAATAGCTATATAGCTCATACGTCACAAAAAACCAGCGCTTTAAATCTATTGTATTCCTCCAGCCAATATCACATTATAATAAACACTGACAAGACATATTTGCTTTAATTGGAGTATTACAATAGTTATTGGACAAGACGACTGTCTGAACGGCCAGGGTTTGACTGTTTATCTATTATCCAATAGCTACACAAAATATCAACAACACATCATAATCTAAATTATTCGTTTCCCTTTTTTTTCCTTTTCTTCAATCAACATTCCCTCAAACAAAACAAAAATCTAAACACAAAAAATGCAAAGAAATAAAAAAAATTAAAAAAAAACAGTGTCATTAAACAGTTTTATGCTATATAAGTTAACTCTTCAAGATTACAGAAAATGTTACCGAAGACCTGTTCCGGAAAATAATCTGCTATAAAATCATGCTCTAATTCATGTACCTTGCTCTCTTCACGTAAAGAGCTGGAAGATGAAAAAGAGGAATGAGAAGCCTTTCGCACTTTCTCTTCTCTCTTCTTGGTCAGGTTAGAATTGGGCATCGGCTTAAACGTAAAATCCGTCCGTGAACATTGATTGCGTTCACCTCTGTCAAGCACCTTAACAAATCTGCCAAAATGAAGATAGAAAATGACAAAACGGAAGAGGTAAACAAAAGAATACCATACTTTTTTTTCTAACAAAATTAAAATTAAACAAACAATAACATTTTTTAAAATTTCAAAATTGAGAAGAAAGAGCACCATAAAGATAGCATGTTTCGTTATAGGGCAATTTCACTGAACTTATATCACTTGAGGGTGAAAAATCAAAATGGCAATGAAGCCATGTCAATGGGTTTTTCTAGTACGTTAATTACTTAACTATCATATTCCAAAAGATTTTCAAATTATCTGACACTAAGTGTGTGTTTTTTTAAATGATCACCGAGGGTAATCGGATATTACTTTTTCAAGTAAAATTTCCTACATTTCGTTTAATAACATGGTCCTAAATGCCTAGAGTCATTAAACTGAATAGATTTGATTTATTTCATAGCCCAAAGTTAGCTTGGTGGTTAGAAATTTCCGGAATGATATCTCTTTAATGGAGTAAAATTATGTTATAATGCTGGGTAGCCATAGTGTGTGTCACTCCGTAACCGAAAAGAGAAAAAAAAAGTTTGTCAGTTGTTCAAAACTCAAGTTATTTCAAAACTCAAAAATATAACCATTTCAGATTTGATGTTCATTAACTGATATCCAAGTCTGATAAAAATTAGAAGTCTCATTGATTTGTCAAAAGTGTAGAAAACATGGCTGAGGAGTGACAATTTTCGGTTACAAAGTGACGGATCCTAAGCATAATCCAATATCTAATCCATTCTTTTAAAAAAAAAGAGGCTTCAAAAATCTTAAATAACGGGTTAAGGACAGCACATTTCCAAAAATGTCAACAGTAATATTAATACTCTCAAACACAATGGAGTTTTGCTACTTGAAAAAAGAATAACCTACCTTCATACGAAAAAGGAATTGCAAACATAATCAACTTACATATATATACATATATACTTTCAGAGCAGTTTTCGAGCATTTTGTCATAGCATGTCCCATAACTTAACAATTTTGAATCATCAATCAACCAAATGAAAATCAAAGAGAGCAGTTATGCTGTGACAATACTTACATGGCTGATGTACTCTGATAAAATTCCCGACTGCATAGCGTAGGTGGAGGCCCGGGAGTGAGAGATCCGCCCCTAGGCTCATCCTCCTCGTCCTTGATGTGAACGTCCTCTGGCTCCTTCTTGATCGATTCAATCATATCCGAACCAGCACCCCGAGCTGCTATCATCGCAGGATCCATGTGAGGCCTAGGCGGTGGATGTGAGCCGTGCATAGGACCACCGCGATCAGGTGCGGAGAGAATCGGGTGTGGGACTTGAAGAACAGAGTTGTGAAGGGATTGCTGGGGCATACCGGGCATGGGCAGAGATTGTGGGGGGCGGTGGTGATGGAGTTGATGGGGATATGGCTGGAATGCTGCGGGAAGAGGAGGCCTGCCACCTTCCTCCTTCACCGTGGCTGTTAACGGATGGGAAGAATGTTGAGAAGATGACGATGAAGATGAAGGTGGGTGATGGGGGATACCACCACCACTGAGTCCAATCTCTCTCGATTCACTGAGAATGCTGAGGTTACTGTCCATGCGTGACTGGTGGTGGTGGTGAAGGAGTGAGGCAGGGTTCATTGCCTCTGGTCTGTGTGGGGAAAGGTTCAAAGCACGCGGAGTGGTGTTGGTGATGTCTTTAGTACTGTAATGGTCGTGTTTGGAAAGATGGCTATCTCCTTTGTTAGGATCACCACGATTGTGGCCGTGTTCTATAACTGTCAGTGGTGGTGGAGGGATGGAAACTGTGGAGGGTGGGAGTCCTGATGATGATGGGGAAGGGAGGAAACCGGAAGGAGGTAGTTTGGAAGATGATGCACTACTCTCTGAATGTGGTCGATGGAGGTGAGGCGATGATGACGATGACATGCGGTCGGACGCTTTATCCGAAGGTTTCAAGGGAGGAGGAGGAGAGTGAATTTCCTTTTTGATGGGAACTAGACTAGGGACGGGAGGAGCTTGTCCTGATGACGATGAAGATGGTGGTTGTGAGGCAGTCGCCATGGCAACCGCTGGGTGCAGAGACGGGTGGGGTGGAAGATGGACAGCCCCGGGGTGGTGGGCATAGTAGTAGTGATATGGGGAAAATGGCACACCTGGAACACCGGCGGCAGCGTGAGGAGGCAAGAACGGAGAAGCAGACGCAAGATGCGGGTGAGGGTGGATAGCAGTAGGCTTCTTATCCTGCTGCTGATTTTCTTGAGACTGCTGCTCTTGCATTTTGGATACTGACAAACTTTCGCTGACAACGTTGCCTCCAGATGGATTATTACTATTGTTTGTAGAAGAAGGTGAGGCCCTTGAAGCAGCTCCAAGGTTATTATGAAGATGATCGGCACTCTTAACTCCAAAGGTCGGCAGCGTTGGCTGAAGTCTAGATGATGAGGATGATGGATTGGAGGAAGAAAGTTGAGCAGTGTCAACAGTCAACAACTGAGAGCCTGTTGTTTTTGCGACAGATGAAGTGACCGAGTCGACACCCGAGGTCGTTGAGTGAGTGGACAACAGTGATGGCACAGCAAGCTCAGTCCTGGGAATGAACGTGCCTGTGGAAGATGCACGGCTAACTGTTGGAGAAGGGATCACCAGAGGAGTGGTGAAATTGCCACCATTGGCTGGGTTGATACCATTGATGATGCTACCACCAATACTGTGATTGCCTGTACTGGAAATAGTTCCTATGCTAGACAGATGGGTCGTTCCCAACAAGGCAAGACCGTGCCCACCTGGTCTGATGACAGAGCTGTTTTGAGTCAAGTGTGATGGCCGTAGATGGGGAGGAGGAACCGGCACACCACCAACAGACGGCACAGATGTGGCCGCTAATGGATGCGAGGAATTCTGGGAAGAAGCAGGTACTTCTGATAGAGAAAGTGGTGGTGGAGGTATGTTTGGTCCCAGCAAAGAATGGGATTGCTGTCTGGAAGAGAGTCCCTGTTGATGCTGTTGGACCGAGGAGCCAGAAAGCCTAGGATCTAGAGCCACACCTCCTACGCCGTTTGTGGCACTTGGAGGTAGTGGACCAAACTTGGTGCTGCTGGATATGTCTTTAACACCCGCAATTGGGACAGTGTCCAAGCTGGAAGATGAGATGGTGGTCTGTTTGTCAACAGCTGGAACCTGTACAATGGGATGTGGGGTGGATATAGTAGTAGCAGCTGAAGAGATGGCTGGATCAATCGAGTTGCGACTCGACGGCCTAGAACTATCACTGAGCTCGTCCTGTAAAATAAGTTCAAAATTAGATAAATCAAAATAAGATAAAATCCATAACCTATGATTGCATTAACAATATTATACTGTATGTTCCGCGCTTAGTTATTTTTCTCTTTAAGTTTGTCCATGAGTTATCAAGAAGAAAGTGTTGAAATTAGGAGTAAAGGAGCACACCAGTTCATGATTTGGCACTCATATTGGTCCAATAATGAATACAAAAGAGAGCATCAAAAAGATTGAATAGAATGGTGACCTTTATAAATAATGCTCAAAATCTGACACATATGGGTGTTTGGCAATGACGACTAATTCTAAGAAAGATAAAGCCTCCAAAATAACATTCCAATAAGTAATAACAAATATACATTGCGCAAAAAATCAAATACCTCATACTTGAAGCAATATCAGAATTGTTTGCCATATTGAGAGAAATATTATTGATACTTTGGTGGGAAATTTAAAGAAAGTCATAAAAGGAAATAGACCTAAAAAAAAGTCTTATTACTTTTTTTTCTTTTTACAGAAGTCAATAATCCAATGTTCGATCCACATAATAAATTCCTGACAAAATAATATCTTTTGGTCTTTCTAAAATAATGATAAGTGTAAAAACAACATTGCCCACAAATGGATATCTTGACATGAATTGAGCCACAAGACAAAGCGATGATAGCTTAGTTACTTAGCCACAATGTGCCATAGTGACACTATTTTTATCAACCAGACAACAGAATAAAAACTAAAACTTGCCTGATTATTTCTGTCCCATTCGTTGGTGGGGCCGTCTGGACCAGAAGCAGAGCTGCTTTCACTCCCTGATTCAGAATCAGACTGGTCCTGGAAGAAGGAAATATATCAGAAATTAATTAGCATATTATACATATTACATATAACATACCGCTGCCTAGAAGTACTAAAATATGTTAACTTTTTTTTACCAATAAATTTCATTATCCATGCACTTTCTTTTCTTTTCTTTTTTTTAAATATATATATGGAGCACAGAGTAAGCCCATACAACCAGTAACAGCTAATTCTGAAATTAAGACTGAAAGGATATTTCTTCTTCCCATAGAAACTAAAGAAATGGTCCTTGAATTTCAAGCAAGTTGTTACTGTATACTGTATGTCATATATGCATGGAATAAAAAAACAGTTTAGTGTACCCATTTCTTTGACTCATTTTGCTCTGCTTTACTTTGAACTAACTTTACAATAACATATTCTTGAACCATTTGATAGACTAAACAATTATTCATTTAAAAAATTATGAGGAAATTGATGATACTTATTTAAGATTACCCTGTTTGATATCTAAGAATGAAAAGTTCACACTGGGACCCAACTCATCTAACTCTAAGCACATTGTAACATAAATCAATATAAATAAAACCATTTACCTTCTTTCTTTTGGTCTTAGTTTCTTCTTCTTTGCTTTTCCTTTTCTTTGCTTTGGATGAATTTGACTCTTTAGATTTCTGTGGAAATGGAAACCCCAGGAAATAAATGATGAAAACAAAACTCAATAAGTTCATTATAATTGTGTTTCTATTGCAATAGCAGCGCAATTCCAGATTTCCTTCAAGGTCAAATGAAGACGCAATGTGTTATAATATAGACACAATGCCTAATCCATCCCAATATTCAAATTCTCATGAGCATTTATCAAAGTATGTGACATGTCAGTGATTATTAACCTACAGAGCTACTGACAGTGTGGCCCTTAACTCATTAAGGTTTAACTCAACCAGAACCGCCCTAGCGGAACTGCCTCTTGTAAGTTCAAAGCAAACAGAGCCGCCCCAAATATCTATGCCTACTCATTGTTCAAACCGACCAAAAACGACCATTCATAACTCTTCTTCTAAACGTTCTCATTGATAATTACTTTATAAAATGTATCTATTTTTGGAAGCTTCAACTTCAATGATTAATGTAATAACGTATATCTTACTAGGATTGATTAGCCTGAGGCATTTTAGCCTAGTTTTGAATGAACGATGAGGGATGATTACATCTAAGAGTTATGTAGTAAAATCAAGATTGAGACTTCATTACCCTCTCTTCCTCTTTCTTAACCGCTTACAATAGACCCATTGTTCATCATAAACATAGCACTACTAGTACTACTCTATAATTTATATCATACAGTGGAACCTCGCTAATTGGGACACCTCTCTGGTTAAGAAATATCTCCTGATTAGAGAAGTTAAATATATTGTATTTTATAATAATGGTAGACTTTGAATTCGTGCCGATTTGTTGAGTTTCTCGATTACTGAGGGCCCCAATTATAGAGGTTTCACTGTACTACTTTTACATAATACCTCCTTCAAGGAACTACTGACCAGAAATGCTATTGCTGAAAAACCAACACTCATCTTATCACACTTATGTGTTTTATGATGGTGGTCTTGTCTTGGATGGTTGATTTGTTTCAATGGGTTGATTAGGGCAATGGGCGCTTTTACTTGTACTTGATCATTATCTTACTTACTATTATGTTTCTCAATTATATTACATGTATAGTCTTTATATTATCAAGTATTTAGTGAGAATTGTGAAAGTAAAAGTATGATATATTAGTATAGGCCTGCAAAAATTTATGACTCTTCATATAGGACTCCTATCTCTTTCTCTCTCTCTCTCTCTCTAAGGATACAATAGTAAGTTTCCAAAGATTGTTGACAAATATCCCAGTTTTTAACTAAAACTAATCAATTCAAATGCATTTTCCCATTTAATGAGTCAAAATGTTTTCTAATTCACGTCACATGCTTCTTCATAAATAATGTGTTATATAATCAACCAAATTGGTTGAGAACCAAGGTCAACAGACTCATTTTTCCGAAGCATCTGATAATTTTGCTGCGGACTGAAAAAAAAATCCAAATAAACGGGGCTGCTACGCTTAGCAGGAATCTAAAAAGTAGGGCTAAGGAAGCTGGCTGTTTAATGTGAACAGAAAAGAGTTAAAGGCGGTCACTAGTATCAAGAGGAGATTTGTTAAGCGATTTTTTTTTTTTTTAATGGATTCAAACCCTGACCAGAGTATACTTTCATAAAGATGCTAATACCAGTATCTCACTCATCCTACTCTGATATTTAAAAAAAAAAGAGAATAGTAGTTGCTCACAGAAATGAGCAATGAACATGCAATGAATGTAAATTCCAAAGAATCTCTGGTGATATATTAACATCTTATTTTTTTAAATTTTATTCAACTATGGATTTTTAAAAATGACTTCCAAGACACCCACACGACTGAGTGAGAAGAACTTACTTGAGTTGATTTCTTTTCCTCCAAGTCTTTGTCAGTGTTGGCTGAGGGACTCCTTCTCCCAATTTTATTGCTACTGCCAGAAGCAGAATTGTTGGATGCGTTAAGATCAATGTCTGGACTGTTGTGTCGCTCTTTTCTCTTTCCGTTAGTTGATGCCTGGATGAGAGAACAGATATTAGAAAAATGTCACAATACAGGTAGTACCAAATAAAATGGAATTTAACTTCACACATTCACATATCATCTATTATAAATCAAAACCAAAAATGTGAGCAGATGGATGGAAATAATAAAAACTTCAAAAAAAAAGAACAAATAAGTACACAGAGATGCTAACTGGTCTTAATTTTTTTTACTGAACTTTTCGGGCGGTGCGCGGAATAGACACTTTTTTATTAATATCAAGACGACAAATCAAACGACACATATAGAGAGGTCTAATTATACAAAACTAGACATTTTAACTAATAGATAACTAATGGTATTACTAATATAATACTAAATAAGAGATAATAATACTAGACTCTACCTAAATATTTGAACATAAAAAAATGTATTAACCAGTAAGAGTCTCCCTTTAAGCTTTTATACATATAAAGATCCAGCGAAACAGTAAGATTAACCATCAATTATTAATAGTAATAGTAATAGATTATTACAAACTAATAGGATAGTATGAGAGTCTAGAGCAGGCTATAATTCAGACGGTCTAGTCTAGAACTCTACTATCTAGATACTAGACTAATATATACAGACTAATATTAGAATAATATAGAGCCTAGGTCGAAAGTAATAGATAACTAGACTATCTAGATCTTTGATCTTGATTATCACTTCATTCAACCAACAAATGTTGACCAGCGAAGTCCCTGAGTACTGAGTAGTTTCCATGAAGTTCCCTGACTTCCCCGAAACCTGACTAAGCGCGGTGAACTTTGGCTGACCCCTAGCAGACTGAGCCGGTACGAGTGTGTTGGTGCAGGCATACCATACACACGCTGGTACATTTAATTCTGCAGACATTTGAGAGAAGGAATGAGACTAGGACAGAGAGAGAAGAGATAATGGGAGAGAGAAAGAGAGAGAGAAGAGAGAGATAGAGAAGAGGGAAACAATAAAAAAAAAGATTGAATGTGAGAGCTAGATAAAAGAGAACTAGAATAGTGTGCATAGCATTAGCATGATCATATTATTAATGTATACAGCATACAAGAGTAATTAATAGAACTAGCATAAGTGAGAGGGTAAGAGATAGTGTGTTTATGCATGTGTGTTAGGAAAGGAACAGTGGAATTGAGATGAGGAAAGAGAATCGGTAATGAGTGAAGAGAGAGAAAAAGAGGGAGGAAGATAGAGAGAAAAAAGAGAAAGGGATGATGAGAGAGATAAAGAGATGATACACACTATCACACACCATCGTAGTAGATTGTTGCCACATACATATAATGCATACTAGTCTAGTCACGAAGTTTAGACGTTAGAGATGTGAAGAACTGACTTGTTCATTTTAATAACCTATTGGTCCTAGCCTATTATTATCACCGGTACCCGTATTAGCGCTATTGATAATAGGTAGACTAGGTCTGCCGGCCCACAGGAACAGAAGTTGTTGCATAGGCGGATGCTCAATTCCATGTCCGTAAATGATTTCGCATTTTTTTCCCCGTTCGTAACGAAATTTTTAACGGAGATTTTTACTGAGTTTGACGGCAGTAAATTTATTTACTGATTTCCATAAATTTACGGAAAATTCGCATCTCTGAGTACATCGCCTTAATAACAAATGAAACCAAAAAAAAAAACATTTTTTAAAGATGGAGAATAACAGGTAAGCATTGATAAAACATTAAACTTTTTTTTAAGCTTAACAGCAAAACATAAATTGATGTTATGACAAAAAGGAACTTAACATGTACATTTTTTTAAAATACAGAAACAAAAATTATAGCTACATCAGTATGAATTCCTGCTTAAATAGTAAAATAAAAAAAACATAACCAAAATAAACATGTCTGCTCAACTTAAAGATGAGACTTACTGAATTATTACTGCGCCTCGTGCGCATATTGTGCTTAGAGGGCGGTGCAGAATCCTCGTCCTGTGGGACAGGTCGGAAGAGGTAAGAGGAGGGACTAGTCGTGGTTGGAGGAGGAGACTCTACACTGGAGTCCTCTCCATACTTCTTGTAAAACAGCTGACATTTGGAGCACACAAGGCCCCTCTCTTTACCAACATGGTGCCACTCTCTTGATGCTGAGGAGATGAAAGTGGATAAAAAAGAAATAAATTTTAATTAGAAGATGGTAAATAACATACACAATGCGTTATTCAAGTGGTGCCATATAGCTGTAAAATAAAATCCTGAAATTTTCGGAGTGAGTGGATATGCGTTTAACGTGGATAAGTATGGATGTACACCAGAGGTGCCAACTAGCTCTAAAAAAAAAATCCTGAAAAATTTTGGAGCATGTTGATATGCGTGTTAGCGGGGATAAGCAGACTTAACACCGTCTTAAATAAAAACCATTACCAAAGTAAGAAAAAAATAGTATCCCGTAAAGCGGAAACTGAGCAAATTTTAAAAATATGAATGCATTAGTTTAAAAAAAAAGATATAGTCTAGACCTCTACTTATAACTATAATATATATATATATTAGATAATAAATCAAATAATGCATTAATTAAAGCAACATAAAACCATTGTTGTTTTTATAACACAACCAAAAAAAAATTTAAAAGGTCTTAAAACAAAACGATCAAAGTACATGTTTACAAAAAAATGGCCTTTAAAAAGAAAAACATATATATTTAAAAAATTCTATGAATACATTATAAAGAGAGAGAGAGAGAGAGAGGGGAGAGAGAGAGTGAGTGAGAGAGAGAGGGAGGGGAGAATGAGAGGGAGGGGAGAAAGAATGAGAGATAGAAAGAAAGGTAGAGAGAGAGAGTAAAAGTAAAACACCCCTAAAAATATATGTGCTGGTATCTCATTTTCCGGTAGAATAGCCAAAAC
>JAUEKR010052621.1:0-10609 GCA_031762895.1 Corambe burchi
GTATTCTTTCTGATTGAATCGAGAGTGAAACACAGATATCTACTGTAATTCGGTCGTCTTATCTGTAATTTCTTACTGTGATCTGATTGACATTTATTTTATTGGTAAGTTTTAATTTTACCTTCTTTATTTTGTAGATACAAAATTGTTTTACTTTTTAATAAGTTAAAATAATGTTTATTTATCTTAATTTCAACATCGTCATCTCTTTTATGTGTGGTGAGTGGTGATCTGGGCATACCGGTAACCGGCTTTTGACATGCCAATGCCATGCCCATGCCCACTTTTATACCCTATGCCACGACTTACCACTACCCTCTATGATTCTTATACTTCATGTGAGTAATATGCCTCTATGTCTATGTAGATTAGACCTAATGTTATATTGTTATGTCTTATTAACTTATTAGACAGGTTCTTAGACCTCTTAAGTAAGTCTTCCTATACATAATATAAGAGGGTCTAGACCCTACTTTGTAACTTAGTACATTTTCCCATTATTAATTATTCATTATATTTATATAAACACCATCTTAACAATATAAATATAAAATGAGTTGGTCCCATACTAGAAATTTGACCATCATAGATCTATCTTGATAGACCGTAATAATATGAATATGAATATGGTGGGGGCGGGGCAGGGGTTGTCACTTAATACTTAATTAATATAATAATACCTGTTGACTCTATTGCTTATTTTATTCGCATTGCTATCTGCTATGCTACAGGGCAGAGGACGGTCACAGGTGGGGGTTTTCAAATCCAATTGATGTAATTTTTTACTCAGGTCAGGATATTACAATAGCAGACTGTCCTAGCCTTTACTTTTACATGCACTATGACACAATTGGGAGTTTAGAAAGTTTTCAGTTCTTGTATCTGGTACTTTGTACTTTGTAACCTCATGACAATTATAGACCAAGATAGTATTGTCATCCGTTGTTATTAATTAATTATTTATTAATATTAATTGTTGCAGATAACACAGAAACAAACATCGAAGATGAAGCGGCTGTTAACAGCAAATTTATTCCTTGTGCTCTTTGTCAGCACTTGCTGGGTTGCCCAAGCTAAGGAAGAAGGCGAAGAGAGTGACAAAAAGAAGGAAGTCGGAACCGTCATTGGTATTGATCTCGGAACTACTTACTCATGGTAACGATCTTTGGTTTTTATGCAAGATTTTTAATTGTGATCTTTGTATAAATAGGTTACAGTGAGTCACATCTGACAATTAGAGCAAATAATTCTGGATGAACAAGAAAGCTAATAGGAATATTTTTGAACTAAAGCACTATAAATTAATACTATACTCTTATACACTTTTATAATATACTGTATTTTCTGTATGTTAATCAATATTTTTGATATTTCAAAGAATCGTAATTTCTTGATAATGTTTCATTATTTCAATTGATTCGGCCTGTTTATGGAACCAATTAATTGTAATCATTAATTTTTTATTGTAGAACATTGTTTCTTTATGTTATCCTCCAATGTTCTTATATATTGAATATTGTATATGGTTAGTATTATATATAAAGACCTATGCCTCCAAATTAAATATTTATGTTGAAAAGTGTGAAATAAAACATCTTTTGTTGCATAGATGGTAATGTAATATTATTGTCATTGGTTTTCAGCGTGGGAGTCTTCAAGAACGGACGTGTGGACATCATTGCCAACGACCAGGGTAATCGTATCACTCCATCCTATGTGGCTTTCACAGCTGAGGGCGAGAGATTGATTGGAGATGCTGCCAAGAATCAACTGACATCAAACCCTGAAAACACCATCTTTGATGTCAAGAGATTGATTGGCAGGAACTTTGATGACAAGAGCGTACAGAGTGACATCAAATTGTATCCATTTAAGGTTAGTTCTTGTTGGGATAGCAGGAGAAACAGTAAAGTGTCATTTTTTATGAGTTGTCATGAATTTGAAGGATTGTAGTATAAACTGCATCAAATGTTATGTAATTTTTAATATTCATAGCTATCTTTACTTCCTTTCCTTTGAGGCCATTTCTCACTACTTCAATATTTCAAGACTTTTATGGCTTTTTACCTGTTACATCTGTAATTAAGCAGGAATGTTCAAGCAATATTTACGTATAATATGCTTTTTAGGGAGAAAAGCAAAACCAGCATGCTTATTGACTGTAAGGACAGTATAATTATTTGTTAACATTTTGTGCTTATAAGCTGTACACATATTAAGTATGATATATTTTGTATATTTTATGTTAATGTTTTATGGTTCCTTCTATTGCAGGTTATTAACAAGAGCAACAAACCTCACATTGTAGCCAACACCGGAGAAGGTGAGAAGACTTTTGCCCCTGAAGAAATCTCTGCCATGGTTTTGGGCAAGATGAGAGATATTGCTGAGGAATACCTTGGAAAGAAAATCACCAACGCTGTTGTCACTGTCCCTGCTTATTTCAACGATGCTCAGAGACAGGCCACCAAGGATGCTGGTACCATTGCTGGACTTAACGTCATGAGAATCATTAATGAGCCGTAAGTCAACTTTATTAGTACTTTTTTCTTTCTTTTGATTGAGTTTTATCCAATACAAAAAGCAAATATTAGTAGGCTAATAGCTTAATAGACTATCTAAATGAAAGTTTTGCTACTCTACTCAGTCATTTAACAAATCATGGGTTGATTTTCCCCTCTTTCTCATTCTTTTATGACATATCATTAACATTAGATGGATTCCTTCGATGTTGAACTTTGTTTTTTTATATTATTGTATCTTCTTTTGTAATAGTATGTTTTATACATAATTTGATATTCTGATGAAAGAGCAACGTTCATTTCTTCAATAAAATACATTTATATATTTAAACTTATTTGTGGTGAATTGCTGTGAGTTTTAAGATTCAATTAGATTATTTTTGTATCATTGAGAGAGAATTTGCATTAATAAGCAAATTGACAATGTAAATGAAACTTGTTCTAATTTAAGATTATTTGTCATTGTTTTTCTCTTAGAACTGCTGCTGCTATTGCTTACGGTTTGGACAAGAAAGAAGGAGAAAAGAACATCTTGGTCTTTGACTTGGGTGGTGGTACTTTCGATGTCTCTCTTTTGACCATTGACAACGGTGTCTTTGAGGTCGTATCCACCAACGGAGATACTCATTTGGGTAAGTGAAAGTCATTTCCTTTGAGTACATACATATATAGTAGACTTCCCTTGTAGCGAGCTCGGTTGTAGTGATTTTTGCATCTAGCCATCTTTCTTTCATGGAACATTCCTTATACAGTAATTTAACAAACTTTAAATGTATCGATCCTTTATCTGATCCCACTGCAAGTGTAGTCGATATTACCTATTTTATTTTTTGAAAAGCTGATAAAATGTTCTTTTAAATTGAAAACTTTTACATGATCTTTTTACTTATTCTAAGAATTTAATTGCTTAGGAACCCGTTAAAATTGAAATTCAAAGCACCATTGTTTTACTATTTTGTTTTAACCAAAGTTATCATTGTAAGAAAAAAAATTCTTTCGTTTTAAGTACATTGTAGATTTTGATTAGTCATTTTCAATTTAATATGCTTCACTTTATATTATCTTAATCCATTCATTCATTACATTACTTGTCTCTGTATTTCAGGTGGTGAGGATTTCGATCAGAACGTGATGGAACATTTCATCAAGATCTACAAGAAGAAGAAGGGCAAGGACATCAGGAAGGACAAACGTGCCGTCCAGAAACTGCGTCGTGAGGTTGAAAAAGCAAAGAGAGCCTTGTCTAGCAACCATCAAGTCAGACTGGAAATAGAATCCTTCCTCGACGGAGAAGACTTCTCTGAATCTCTCACCCGTGCCAAGTTTGAAGATTTAAACATGGTAAGTTGTTGAAGCGTTATTATATTTTTTTTCTGTCTCCCACACCCACTTCAGAAATATTATTGAATTTATAAATATTAACTTCATTTAGAATTCATGTTTCATCACTCTTATGTTTTTGATTTAAACGTTATCTTATATCTATATTTGGATATAATATATTCATTGATATATTTTTTCTGCTCTGGAATTTTATATTTTGTAGTAGTACAGAATTTAGCAAGTTTATAATGTAAGCTTCATATTTTATCTTATAACCATTAGATAATTTGGATTTTTGTCCTTATTACATTTTCTCGAAATATTGAAAATATATTCTTAATTGATTGTAGGGATTAACCAAAGTGGATTCTAAAATCTATAAGCTTAAAGGAACTGTGTCTTAATATTAATATTGACCCACCCTTTTATCTTTGTATTACTTATTTTTTCCAATCAATATTTCATTTTTTGTTCCTTTTATTTTCCTCCTCCCTTTTCAGGCTATGTTCCGTTCCACTTTGAAACCAGTCAAGCAGGTGTTGGAGGATGCTGACCTTAAAGTTGAAGACATTGACGAGATTGTCCTGGTCGGAGGATCCACCCGTATCCCCAAGATCCAAAAGTTGGTGAAAGAATTTTTCAAAGAGAAGGAACCCAGCCGTGGCATTAACCCCGATGAAGCTGTTGCTTACGGTGCTGCCGTCCAAGCCGGTGTGTTGAGTGGTGAGGAGGATACTGGAGATTTGGTGCTTTTGGATGTCAACCCTTTGACCATGGGTATTGAAACTGTGGGAGGTGTCATGACCAAGCTGATCCCCAGAAACACCGTCATCCCCAGCAAAAAATCACAAGTGTTCTCCACTGCTGCCGATAACCAACCTACTGTGACCATTCAGGTAGGTTTTTACATATATACTATGTTAGCAACTTGTTTCCAAGTGCTGTTAATGTGTCTTTTTGTTTTTGTTGTACATTTCTCTCTACTGAATATTTCAAAAAATGGTTGTTTCCTTAGTTAACTTTTTTGCATGTTATAGTAAGTTAGTACATTTTGACTATTACAATATTTTTAAAAATACTGTACTTCCCATAATAACCCCTGGATAATATTTTGGGGTCTCTAGATATACCCCTTTCCCAATTTATTTATCATTATCCTTTGAACAAGGCATAATTTTCAAATCCAGGATTATGTGATTACAATTGCTGCATTATCACTGAATAGGATGGGTAATGTTTATTATGTAGAGGACATTTTTAAGCAATCTTTTTTTGCATGTCTTTTTAGATGATGTTCTATTAACTCTTGTCCATACTTAATGTATAGCATGATTATTAAGGTTTTGTTTTTCGTTATACTAGAATATTCCATTACCTGCAATAATTAAAAAACTGACTTCACTAAAGATTGCACTAGGGGTGTGATATTGAACACAAAACAAAACATTTAACTATTACATTGAAGAATTTAATCATTTTTTTTTGTTCTCTTCTTATTCACAATTAACAGGTCTATGAAGGAGAGCGTGCTATGACCAAGGACAACCACTTGCTGGGCAAATTTGATCTGACTGGCATCCCACCTGCACCTAGAGGCGTACCCCAAATTGAGGTGACTTTTGAAATTGATGTCAACGGTATCCTCAAGGTCACAGCTGAGGACAAGGGCACTGGCAGCAAAAACCAGATCACCATCCAGAATGACCAGAACCGCCTGTCACCCGAAGACATTGAGCGTATGATCAACGATGCTGAGAAGTATGCCGATGACGACAAAAAGGTGAAGGAAAAGGTTGATGCCAAGAACGAATTGGAAAGCTACGCATACTCACTGAAGAACCAGGTTGGAGACAAAGACAAATTGGGTGCTAAACTCAGCGATGAGGACAAGGAGAAGATCACTGCCGCTGTCGACGATGCCATCAAATGGTTGGAGGAGAACCCTGATGCTGAGTCTGAGGCTTACAAAGAGAAGAAGACTGAAGTTGAAGAAATTGTCAAGCCAATCATGACCAAATTGTACGAACAGACCGGAGGCTCCCCACCACCAGAGGGTGGCGAAGAAGGCGAATCAGAGGAACAAGAAAAAGACGAATTATGAGAAGGCGATCTCTTTAGCCAGGGAAATAGGTATTCATCTAGGTTTCACTCTTCATTATTTGATCATCCACTTATCTCATCCATCATCCGTTCCATTTATTTCATTGAATTCATTGTTCAATCATTATTTCACTCAAACTCTTGTTCACTATGTGTACAAACAACAAAATGAGAAAGAAAAAAAATTTATATAATGTAAATGTAATGTGCAAACTTTGTGGGTATGTGAGAAGGAAAGCGATTGGTTTATGCTGAGCTGAATGTATTTTTGAAGTCTTCAAATTGGTGAATGTAATTGTTTGTGAACAAACGGGACTTAAGTTATATGATGAGTTTTGACTGTTTGATGGGTTCATACTTGCATTTGTTTTCTATAAATGCCAAACACAAGTATATAACATAAAAAATTGAGTTTGTTTTTCTGTTCTGTTTGAATAAATTTGACTATGCATGTATGTAATAATGTAAAAAATATAACCGGAGTTGCTCTGCAATGTTTTTTTTTTGTGTGCAAAATTTTACTTATTTTTGGAATGTACCGTACATTTTAAAAACTAAATTGAATCTGCCCTCCAGTTATGTGATTTATCCTGTTGTGTTTTGAAAAGAAACAAAAGAGAGAAAAATGTACAGTTTAATTGTGTATGGTTTGAATATTTTGATCAATGTTGTCAATGAGGTATAATTAATACCACTCAAGTGTGTGCAGTATGATGTGCATATTTAAATGTAATTTTACCTTTACAAATGTGGGAAAAAGAAAGTAATTTTGTTGTACCATATTATCCATCCATCAATCCATATCCACCTTCTTTCATCTTCTCTTCATCATCTCCATGACTTGCACTTTTAAACGTGAAGTTTATTTAACGAATGCTCTTTTAACTCTTGATATGTAAAAACAAAATATGAGAGAGGGATGTATTAAGTGTGGTTTGGTGCTCATCATTCAATTGTGTGATATACGTGTGACAAGGAAAAATGACGCAAGTTCTGTATGTTGTACGCATGTGTGTGTGTTTTCAATGTAGATTGTTGAATGGATGATTCGGACGAATGCATGAGGAAAAAAAGTGTGTGAAAGTGAAGTGGTGGTCCACGATGTTTGGATATTATAAATAATTTATTTGATGTGCGACTTGCGCATGGAACTGCCAGTATGAGATACAGATGTGTTATGACTGGAGGTATGTAAGGATGAATATTATATACATATGTCTGATTGTGTGTGTGTGTGGCTGATTTAACGAATGAGTTGGTTATTTGGATTGTGATTTAAATCGTATAAACATTCAGATTTAATGTTATTATTCTTGATGATTATTGTTGAATAAAAATAATTTTTATTTGATATATTTTGTGAAAGATGTTAATTATTTATGTTGTAAGTTGTGTAAATTGTAAATGATCTTTTTAGTAAACAGTCAAAAAAGATGATTTGCAGGTTCACATACTTGTTTGCTATAAATTGGTCGTCTTTTAGTTGTAGCAATGAAGTTTGGGGACATGAAAAGGATTGATACAACATGTATTTTGCATTGCTGTATAGAGACTGGAAAAATGATCGTTTCATCTGAAAATTTCTACAAATGAACTGGACAATACTGGCATAGCCAGCAGACAGTGGAACTTAAGAATAGCAAATTCAATTAGAATTTGATCAAGTATTCTTATTCCTTATCTTTCACTTATACTAAAGCATATTGTAAACTGGTACTTTTACATATTAATATGTATTAATTTTTTTCTCAAGTTTGGAATCTGTTATTCTTAAATTTGCTCTTTGCGAGTTCAACTGTATCTGCAACACAACAGGTACTATTACTATTACAGCTACAACCATCTTCCATAAACCTTACCTCTACCATTACCATCTACAGTGACACTCAGGTATAACGAGAACTCTAGTTCTAGTTCTAGGCAAAAGTTCTCATGTTTTATATCAAAGCTTTTGCCATTCCTGATGTCCAATGAAATAATCATGAGGATTTGAAATTGTTTACTATTACTACTATTACTATTACCGAGATTTCGTTATTACTCTTGTTAAACATAGAGTAGCACTGTACATTGTTAAATTAGATTTTGTTGGCAAAATATTTCATTTATTAACTTGCTTTGGTCATAAAAATTTATGCAGATAGTAGGCAACATTGACTGACATAGCTCACTTCAGAAAATTATACTATTATACATTATGTATAGAATGTCATTTTCTTAAGATAATACAATGAGACCTTGTTAATACGGACGAGACCCTCCTGTGGATAAGAAAATAGTTCCTATACTATTACTTATGATTCCCTTATTAGTGATTTGCTGATCCCGACTATTGCACTGTCCTTTTTCATTTTCAGCAGTCAATATTCATGCTATTGAAGAACGCAGGGACTGCATTAGCAATTGAATGAGCATTGGTCTAAGTCGGAGCAGTCACGAGCTGTTTTCTTAGCATAGTCAATTTCACTTGTACTATGAAACTCCTGTATAACGAAATGCCTTGGGACGGCCTGCCGATATCGCTATACAAAGGTGTCTCAAAATAGTTGAAAAAATGCGCGTCAAAACATGAGAGGGAGACAACAGTCTAACAAGTTTGTGAATAAACAAAAGGTATTAGTATTAGACATCAATAAACATCGCAGTTGAAAATCAATTTGAAAGGAATATCAATCACGGCATCACCATGAGCCTGCCGTCACACGATAGTTGCGTTATTTGATTGGGAGAGATTCCTTATCGCTGCGTCATCTGATAGACCGAAAATTCTTATCGCCGCATCACTTTATTGGCGGAAATCTTATTATGTGACATGACTTTCATAACCATTGGCAATATTTTGACGTCAGGTTATAGCTATACAGAGGTTTAACAAAATTTTTGTCGCAATAAAGGGGTTTTCGTTACTAGTAATAGAGAGCAATTAATTCGGGACCTCTGTCCTATGTTGCTATACAGGGGTGTCGTAAAACAGGGGTTTCACTGTACTTGTAGTGGTCTTTTTTACATGGAATAGCACCTATACTACAATAAAAAAAAAGACAATAGCTGAAGCTGGTCCCCTAACGACATCACTACAAGTTTATAAGCGTACACGACTATATCTATAACTATAATGTTAGTAAGGAAGAACCTGTGGATTATGACATGGCTTGGGACCAAAGATTCATATATTTTACAATATATATAGATTGTTGCTCTTTTGACGTTCTTTACTATTAATTTATGAAAATAATAGCAAAAAAAAAAGCTTTAGAGTATTTAGACGACAGATAAATGTTGGTATCAGGAGATTGTACAGCAATTATGTGGTCCAAGGCCAAGTCATTTTCTAGAGGATCCATTGCATTATTTTTTATTGATCTGATCACACCACAATCACATTCAAGCTTTATTAAGATTATTTGCAATCAAATCTAAGTTCAAAATTGTTGGACATATCAGTATTAGACAATTGATATTGAAGCCCACTATAGAAGAATACGCTTGTAGTTCGTAATTTTTCATGGAAACGTCCCTCTACCTGAATACTAAACATGATAGTGACAGTTGTAACGATTCCTTGTCTTGTTCCCTGACATTACTACTACTACTACTATTACTAGTACTAGTGTAGTTGACTGTATTTATTCAAATTATAAAAAAAACCAAAAACATCAAATACAATGACAGCCACAAAAAAGTCGAAGAAATACAAAAAGAACAATATAGATTTAACATCTTTTATTAAATATGATTCTGTACAACTAATAAAAATAAAAAAAAAAGAAAACATAACCAACAAGTTATCTACTGCTAACTCTCTTCATCTTCAACCTCGTCAATGTCAGGATCAGAGGTGAAAAATGGATGCTGCAAAGCCACTTCTGCAGTTATCCGTGTACGAGGATTTGGATCAAGGAGTTTTTGTAAAAGATCAAACGCATCATTATTCAAGCAGTTCCAAGACATAAATAATTCTTCTGTGGTACACGAATTGGCTGTCATTTGAGACTCGCGTAGTCGGTGACAGGCTGTTCCAAGGTCAGTAGGAGGAATGTCTTCGCTCAATGTAAGGAGCTTGCCTGGAAATGGAAAAAAAAAGAAGTAAAAATTGCATCCATCCATAGCACAGCCATCAAATAAGAACACATTCAGGGACAAAATAAATGTTATCTAAAGGTGGCATGTCTTGCTTTCCTTATTACCAATAAATATGAATCATATTTAAATATATTGCCTATTTATAATCCATATTCATATTGTCTATTCTGGGTTTGCTTAATAATTCTTTGTGTCTTATGATTTATTAATACCCCTTGCCTAAACTGTGCCTATGTCCTTAACTTAAATTTATAGCTCACATATCACCAAATCCCTAAGGCGCTTCAAATTCTGGTTCCTTCCTTGACAAGCCCGTGCATTTCAACATCATCTCAATTCTTTGTAAAGTTTACAGAAGAGATGTCTTTCAATTTTAAGGCACATACTTCTAGCATTAGGACATTTTTCAATTCCGCCTACGGCCAAATACTTAACGATGAGGGCGGGTTCTGAGGATCTTTTTTTATATATAATTTGACACAATTTTCATGAGGATTTTCGTATTCAACATGTCAAAATTAGAAGAACAGATAAAAAATATGACAAAAAATGTATATATAACTTCCTAAAAATCTATAGAA
>JAUEKR010052732.1:0-10609 GCA_031762895.1 Corambe burchi
AGAATTACATGTACTGCTGTTGTTTGCTTGTGTGACATTAGGCTATATAGAGAGTATAATGAAATCATCGACATTAGGGTTTTTAATGTATATTTGATGAAGAAAGAAACGCCTCACTGTATCGGCCTTTCCATCAATGTTGGGCTATACACACATACACATACATGCACAATCGCACACATTCTCATTCAACTTCTTTCTTTCTCCCTCTCTCGCACACACGATTATGACATACTTACACCATGCCTTTTCTTTACCAAAAGACTGATATGCATACACTCACCCACCCACACACTCACACTCACACACACACACACACAATACACAACACCACTTGCGGATCGATAGATAACAATCAGTGTTGTATTGTACAAGATTACATTCACACACATGCTATCACACCCATGCATTCACACAATGTGACGTAGACTAGTATTGTGTTTTATTCTAAAGAAAGACACTCTCTTACCCAACTTTATCACTCCCACTCATGGTATGTTGAAATGAGTACCAGTTAACGGAACTGTGAAAGAAGAATTACGATTAACTGACGTCATATCCAATGGATATTCTAGCTTAGGGTGGCGAACATCATAATATATTCCAATAGAGCAAATTTAGAGAATTTATTGACAACAACATCAGCATAAAAAAGCAAAGCAATGAAGCAAAACAAAACAAAATAGAGCAACAGGAAAGCAACGCACACAAAATAATTTAAAAAGTCCACAAAAAATACACACATAAAACACACAAAAAAAACAACCCCCAAACAAACAACCAAAAAAAAAAAATCTACAAACAAAAAACAAACAAACAAACCCGTCAACAAACAATTAAAGCATGTTTTTTCTCACTTTTTATTGTATATTGTGGGAATATAATACAACTATCTGATTATGTTGCGACAATTTATTGACAAATAAATCCACTCATGAATAAATGCATGAAACAATAAGTAGAGCTGAAATGATATTGTGGTTATATTTCGAAAGGTCAATATAACTATGATTAGTTATGTCTGGAATGACCTACCGTTAACCATGTTTACATTGATGGAGCTATATAAGATCCATCTTTCGTTGACGCCCCACACATTATATAAAGATACCATTCATTACAATGCAGAGTAATGACATAGCTATAACTTGAAAGAATCCTATTTCTATGCTAATAGGTGACTAGAGTTATTATCTTTAGCTTCTTTAAAATGCTAATACTGCTCTTTGAGTTATTACAGGGAAACTATTATTATACTAGGATTAAATAGCTATCAACGTTTTATGACAGTGTTTAGTGTGGTACTGTGTTTTTATGATTACAATGATGTTGCTGATAGTGATGATTTTGATAATGGAAATGATGGGTTTTTAAGCCATGATTGCATTGAAATATGAGATTGCGAGACGAGGAACGAGAGAGAGATAGAACGAGCGAGTGAGAGAGATAGATAGATAGAGAGAGAATGGAGAGAGATAAAGAGAGATATAGAGATAGACAGATAGTTAGAAAGATATATAGATAGAGAGAGAAAGAGAGGGAGGGAGGGAGGGAAGGGGAGAGAGAGAGAGAGAGAGAGAGAGAGAGGGAGAGAAAGTGAAGTGATTACTTTGTCACGATTCGGTGTATGTCTTTATGTGCGATTTTAAAATGGTTAAATAGATGTTTATTATTGAAAGTTGTTGTATTGTTTCGTTTTTTAATATTAAAAATCACATATAAAGACTTGCTTTTCTGATCTCTAGATCATTGCCAAAAAGTTTGATAGATAGTTATATAGATAAATAGATAGATAGATAGATAGAGATATATATAGAGAGAGAGTTAGAGATCGAGAGATAGTTTAATTAGTTATACATGTATTTGTAAGAAAAAATACATGTTCATTGCGCAATGTTTTTCATATGTTCTATTATTTGTCATTTTTCCTTGCAGATAAATGATCTTGTGAGTTCATCGATTATTGTTAAGCTTCACTTCGAATTCGCTTGTTTGGATAATATTTGCTGGTGCGTCGACAAAACAGAATATCAACCTTGTTAAATTTTTCATGGTTCTCACCTCTCAACACAGATTGTATTTGTAAGATCTGAGATTCGTTGAAAAACCATGGATTGTATCCTACGCAAATACGCCTAGAAGCCAATGATACCCTCCAGATTTATGAATCTCTGTTCATGTTTTCATAACAATAACATTATTCAATGCTAAACCTCTCTATTTCGTCATCGAATTAATCATGAATCTAGGGAATATTATGGCAAATTACTTCCCCTGCCTCCACAATGAAGCCGCTCCTAGGGGACTCCGTTAATTATACAGTAACCTCCCTTTAAATCATAATTGCATTGCGTTACGTAACAGTCTGTTGCATAATTGGCACAGCCATCTGTGTCGTTACTGTGGCGACGAGTTTGGTTGCCAAGCTAGACGATAGCCATGAAGGACATGGATGGTAGCGGTGGAGACCGGTTGGAAGAAGACGCCGTACAACGTGGCTCTCACTCAAACTCAAACACAATAAACAACTCTATACCGAATCACCAGTCTCGAAGTCACAGCTCCTACCGGCGTCTCAGCACCAGCAATTCCAACAGCAACTACAACAACAACAATACCAGTAACAGCAACAACAACAACAACAGCGGCGATGGTCAGGTTTTGGAGAATAACCACCACGATCGTAGTGCTGGTCATGATGAGAAAGACAAGGACGTGTCTAGACAGAACGGAGACGACAACAACACATCATCCAGTCGACACCAACTACACAGGAGTAGCACGGAGGTGAGTGTAGGTGGAACCACAATCCATAGCCAAGACAGCAACCTGGGTTACTCTTCGGCCACCATCACGCCGTTCGAGCGTTTGTCACATGACTTGTCACACAACCAGCGAGTCATCAAGGAGATCACGTTAGGACGACGGATTGCCTTCTACCGTATCAGGGGAGAGATTGGAACCGGTAACTTTTCACAAGTCAAGTTGGGGATCCATGCTCTCACCAGAGGTATGTTTAACTAACAATTATTTTTTTTTACTTGTTGCTTTGATTGCGTTTTTTTCCTGTTGTTTTGTTGTTTTATTTGTTATATTTTTTGACATTATATTTTGGAGGTTGGGTTGGGATTTGGGGCATGTGATTTATGGAGTAAGAGTACTTACTTCCTCACTGAAATTTCAAAGCATTTTACAAACATTAGTTGTTATAATAACGACTGATTCTCAAAACTGACGAGACATGTCGTTTTCTGACAAAGCTGAGATGTCCTAATTGCATATACAAACAAAAACAAACTAACCCCCATCCCCCCCCCCACCAAAATAAAATAAAATAATAAAGCCTAAAAAAGCATGCTAAAATATTAACAATCGTAAACAACAAAACAATTACGAGCAATAATGCCGTTGATGCGAAATTTTGTTGTTGAAAGTAATAATACTAAAATATTAATACTTTCCAGTTTCTCTACTGCATCGCATCGTTTGTGGTGGATTAAAATCAATATCATGACTAGTTCATTATATATGTTCGTTATTCAAAAAAGTAAAATAATACAAACGGGACCAAAACTAAACTAATCAATATCCAACCATTCTTAAATGTTTTTTTATGCCATCGTAAATCACATTATTTTATATTCTCCTGTGTATGAATAATGAACGAAAGACAATTAGACCTGGTTAGACCAGTTAGCTGTCCGTAGATTACCGCCCAGATAACCTATCACAATGGTAACTGTCGTCCTCCCACGTCTATGAATTTAATTTGTATTCCACACCGTCGTCGTCAGCACAATCGATTCAGTGTGTTATGTAAGATAATGTATTTATTGTTGGATGTTGTTGTGTTCATTCACTTGTTTTTTTGTTATCATTGGCTGGTTAGAAAAACAAAACAAAACAAAACAATGGAAGCTCCTTTTATGGACACGCATCAGGGTTTTCAAAATAATCCTGATTTCAGGTGTTTTGTCCCCTTACAGAGGTGAATTATATTGTATTAAAAATCATATTTTACTTGTTGCTTTGTTTCGGTTTGCCGGGCTTCCTTATTACTGAGGTCCCCAATTGCAGAGGTTCTACTGTGTATGTGTGGCGTCAATAGTGCAGTGGCTAAGGGTCTGGATTTATGATCATGAGGTCGTGGGTTCGAACCCTGTTCGATGCGTTGCAGCATTCTGTCCTTTGGAAAGACACGTTTCACTCATTCCTCACCTGACTCAGGTGTTAAAATGAGTTCCGGTTAACGTGACTGGAGAAGTAATTTGCGATGGACTGGTGTTCTATACAGGGTAATCGTTGATCTTCGCTCGCTTGCGCCATTGAAACCGGGGGTAAGCACTGGCCTTATGTACCTTCAGGTCTAAGATGTTACTTTACTTTACTTCACTGTATCTGTGATGAATGTTTTACCACTGTCAATACAGTTTGTTATGTATTGTAATGTATTTATTGTTGGTGATTGTTGTCATGATTCACTTATCATTAGCATCATTGGCTAGTAAGAAATACAATGGAAACTCTATAAATTGGGACGTATCGGGGTCTTTAAAACAGTCCTAATTACCAGAGTTTCCCGATTACACAGGTGAAGTATACTGTATTTAAAGCATTTTAATTGCTTGCTGCTCTGTTCCGATTTCTTCTTATTCTTCTTTCAATATGCCAACTGACTCAACTAGTTGAGTATTAATGTTTGCGCGCATGTTTAAGTTATTTATATTGATTATGGTGATCCTATCAATGAAGTTAACTTTAGAGCATTTTTGAATGATTCAGTAGTGCTTAACATTTTAGTTGCTTCTGGTAAGGCGTGCCATAGTCGGAAAGCGCTAGGGTAAAAAGAGTTTAGATGACTATCTACATTAGAGGTTGGTTGTTTATAATGTTGGGAACCAGACTGACGGGTCCAAATAGTATGAGATTTAGGCTGAATTTGAGTTTCCAATGGTATACCTATTAAATTATTAATACCTTTATAGACATTTGTTAACTTAATGTATGCTCTTTGTTGTTCTTGGAGACTTGTCCATCCTAGTTTATTCATATTCAGTTCTGTTGTCTCCTGTTTTAAAAAGAATAATCGTTTAACACATATCTAGCAGCTCTTTTTAAAATTTTATCTAGGTTATTTATTTGTTCTTTAGTGTGAAAATTGTATGGGTTTCCTAATTACCGAGTATCCCAATTATTATAATAATATGATTTAAAACAGTTGTATCACAATCGATGTAGAGTGTTGTTATGTAATTTAATTCGTTTATTTTTGAGTGTTGATTTTTATTGTGATTTATTACCATTACCATCGTTGGTTTGTCCGATACATGTGTGATAAAGAAAAACAGTTTTACCACAGTTGATATGTTGTTATTAAGCCTAGAATAGAAAGCAACCAACTTAGATGGTTGGCCAGGTGAATAAAATTAATTATAATAGAATAGATAAAATAGTATATTCAACGTAAAAAAAAGCCTAAGAAACACTGTAGAGAATGGGCCGAATTTATTAAAGAATTGGGGGACGAAAGATTTAACTATAGATTCAAACTTTGATAGAATGAAGTAGGAAGTCCCAAGACAAGGGAAAATAATAGAGAAAGGTCATTTCGAGATTCTAGAAACCCATCACAACAAAAGAAGATAGGTGGAACGATATGTCAAGTTATGAAAGTAAGCTCTCCATAGACCTGACCGGTGTTTATTTCCAGCTTCAATCAAGTGAGCAAAGATCTACGGCTTTCCTTGGATAGAACCTTAGTCCATTACATGTTTACTTCCATAGTTTCGCAAACGAGTACTTTTAACATCTGAGTCTGGTGATGAATGTATTAAGACTATCTTCCAAGAAACAAAACCACATTTTAAAAAAAATCACGTTATAACGCCTGGTCACTAACCCATAACCTCATTATCATAAGACAAAGTCCTTCGCTACTGCACCACTGACGTCACCTCATGTTGTGTTATGCAATGTATTTATTGCTAGTGTTAGTGTACCATTGTTTTCGATGGATATGATAAAAACATGTGCACGAAAGATATCGATTGGTTCATTACCAACCTATTGGGTGGATTGATAAGTCGTAGACTTCAGGTAGAATTATTCTTAGCACATATTTAGAGGCCATATTATAAAAATATCCAATAAGCAATTTAAAGAATGTAGTTAATATATTACTTCATCATGTTTTTATTATTTTTTATTATTTTTTCTCTTTACATTTGCCTGTGCGTTTTTATATTATACTGCTGTAGTATAACCTAAAATAATCAACAAGTAGAGATGATGATGTTTAGTTGTGCGTTTCTTGGTACAAATAGAATCATAATATCGAAAGAAAACATATTATAGTACTTTTCAGATGAGATAACTACATAATGCTAAGTTTTTTTTTGTTGTTGTTTTTTTCGTTGCTCTGCTACTGCTGATAGATTGTAAGAGTGAAGATGCTTCAGTTGGTTGTTCATGGTTACATTAAATCAATTGAATACATGTGGCCTTGAGTTTGTATCTGAAGCTGAATGACTCCGAGTCGAATCCTGTTGAGCGTAAAACTACTGCTGATTAAGTGCGAGGTATCCTGATAACCTTTTAGTAGATAAGCATCCATACTGATATAAATGCTTCATATGTATTTCTTATGTTATTTATTCTTGATTATTAAAAAAGAAAAAGATGTTTAATTATGTTCTTTTCAATTGTTTTGTGTTTTGTCTCTTGTTTGCTGCAGAAAAAGTTGCTATCAAAATTCTGGACAAGACGAAGTTAGACCAGAAGACTCAACGACTATTGTCAAGAGAAATCTTGTCCATGGAGCGACTTCATCACCCCAACATTATACGTCTGTATGAAGTAGTGGAGACCATCGCAAAGTTACACATCATCATGGAGTATGCAGGAGGTGGAGAACTGTTCACCAAGATCTCCAATGAGGGCAGACTTCCTGAGGTTGATGCCAAGTGCATTTTTGCTCAACTCGTTGCTGCAATTGAACACATGGTAAGATGAAGTGAAATATCAAAATGCCAACATAGAACAAAAAAAAACCCAAAAACAAATCAAATGTAGAAAAAGTTGTGAAAGAGCTCTGCATAGAGTATTTTCACGCCTTTTTCTACATTTGATTTGGTAAGATGAAGTGATGATTATGTCTGAGGTATAAAACTTAATGACCAATGTCAAATTCTGAAGAAGAAAACAAAAGTTATGTTAATGATATATTCCCAGTTTTCATTCTTTATCTTATGAAGATGTAGGTTGCTCATTTGGTAATGGAGCTGACTGCTAAGGTGAAGGTTTAGGGTTCAATTTCCCATCATGTCATATTTGTGATTTTTTCCTTCGGCAGGAAAACTTGTATCAAATGTCTTTGACCATTAGTGAAATAGAGTACCTTGCTGTTACGACCTTGTTGTTACGACCTTGTTATCTCCACCTGCCAAAAAATGATTGATTGAAAAATAAATAAAAAATAAACGATTAAGGTGACGGGATGTCAGTATCAATCTTTGCAACTGGTTTTTGGGAAGAAAATGAAATATAAAGAGCCTAGAGAAAACTTTAAGTGCTTTTCATAGTTTATACTTTGTATGTATGTACTGGTGTAAGATATTAATAGAGGTACCTAAGCTTACAATTAAATCCGAATCAGATGAATAAAGAAATGTCCTTTTTATAAACTGGTGAATGTCATTACTTTGCTTATTTATTTGTATTTAGTACGGGCTCTCCAGAGAAAAAAAAAACAATTTAAAGAAGTGTTGTTAGTATTTGTTAACGGTGATTATTAATAAAGATGTCGGTATCATAAATGGAGAACTCACAGAATTCAACAGCTTATAGTAATAGCCATTAGGCAATCTAACTATTCATATCCCATTCTGGTCCATTTTTTTCATTTGTTGCTGTAATATTGTTGAAATTGATGAATATAGAAAATTGTATGAATAAAGTGACAATACTAAAATTGAGTGTTTCATTTGCTAATTAATTTTTTTTAAAACAATACCATTCTAGATAATATAATGTGCCAAATCAAATGCTGTGCGTTTCACACGTAAATTAATACGATCTTTTCCTTTTTTGTTATTCTCAGCACGACAACCACATCATTCATCGAGATTTGAAGGCAGAGAACATTTTCTATGCAACGCCGAAGTGGATTAAAATTGGTGATTTCGGCTTTAGCACGCTGGCTCGGAGCAACGAAACTCTAAACACATTCTGCGGTTCGCCACCCTATGCCGCTCCTGAGCTTTTTAAAGATGAACACTACTACGGATGTTTCGTTGATATCTGGGCTCTAGGAATCTTACTTTACTTCATGGTTACAGGACTCATGCCATTCAGAGCCGAAACCGTCGCTAAGTTGAAAAAGTGCATTCTTGACGGGAGTTATACAGTGCCATCATACGTGTCAGACAGTTGTGTGTTCCTCATTCGTAGCATTCTCAAACATATTCCCCAGGACCGGTTCACCATGGCCGAGATCAAACGCAGTGAATGGTTGGAAGGACAAGAGTTTCCTGGTGCATTGGAGCCGTACAACTTGAATCCTAGACTACATGAGAATGCAGGCAATGAAGAGGAACAGACAGCACTTCATGTGTTGACCAACTTGGGTATCAAAGATGAACATTTGAAACAAGCCAGTATAAGAGACTCACGGAGCAGTATCACAGGAACATATAGGATTATTCTGCACAGAGTTCAGAAAAAGAATTCTGGTTGGAATGAGGGCTCTCAAGAGCCTCTTGATAAAGACATTAATCACAACGAAAGGAGATCTAGAAGAAGCACGCCGCAAAGAAATCCCCGCAGAAATAAACCTCAGTCAAGGACTTGTCAGATATTGTGACGTCTTCTTGTTTCATTTCATCATCTGTGTTGACGTATGGTGTTGTTATTGTTTTGGATGTGTGGCAATCAATTATTGTAAATTAAAATATTTATTTATTTAATTAATTATTGTAAAAGTTATTTATTTAGACAATTGTAAAAAACGAAATATTTATTTAATCCAATTGATGTAATTCAAATGTTTTTTTAATAATGAAATCAATTAATGTAAATTAAACTGTTATGAATATTTAATAGATTATTTTAATATAATGTTTATTTTTATTACTGATTGTAAATTTAAATTGTTTATTAACATGTATACATATCAATATGATGCTGGCATTGTGATTATTTGCTGTTTAACACTCACTCATGGTCCCTTTAATTTTAATGTATTTGTTCTATGGGTGAAACTTTGGCAAATTTGATATTGCCATAAAGATAATACCTGTGTTTATTATGTTAATTTGTATAAATTTGCACTTTTAACATTTGTTTATTTCTTTCTTGATTCTGTTCACTTATCCACCATCCTATTTAACTATTAATAAATGCAATAATATATACACTTTGAAAGACCAATGCAGTATGATATACATTTAAATTCAGTGAAGGCATGATTCATTTGTATTTGTAACATTTAAAAAAAAGCTTGGTTTGGTTCCAGTATTAGATAATAATGCTATCTCTGACATTTGAATAAGAAAATCAAGCAAACAAATATTTAAAAAATGAAAGACTAACCCCCTTCCCCTAAAAAAAAAGAAAGGAACAAAAGTAATATTACAAGTGAACAATAGTAATATCTCCTTCCACCCATGCACCCCCCCCCCCCACAGCTCCTATGATAAAGAAAAAAAAAAGATAGTTTGAAATCAAATAAACAAACTATAAACGAACCAAAGATAAAATAAATACCATGAAACAAAAGACAACACCCAACACAAAACAACTGTCATAAACATCAAGAATACAAGCTGAACTCAATAAATCAATGAGGCAATGCTATCTTGACTTGACATGTTGTTTGGAAATGTTCCTATTCATTAAAGGACTCTATGTCACAGTGGTATGATATCTGCTGCTGAATCAAACAACCTGGGTTCGAATCTTGATGGAAGCAACTATTTGTCCAACGTTCCTGCGCCACCCTGATCCTAGAATAGGTACTACCTGTCATTTTGTCTGCTCTGATATGGGTAGAAAAGAACGACGTCATGTGTTAGTATCTAAGCCTATTAAAGAAAACATTGATGGTTTGTTTAACATCAGAAAGAGCTGGTGGCACAATGTCTCCACCTGGACAAAATTAATGAAATTCATACCCAGTTAACAGTAATACTCAAGTACCATTGAGTCAGTTTGCAAAATTAAAAGTAGAAATAAGATTCAACTGTCATAATACTCATATAAAACAATTAAAAAACTAAGTCCATGAAGCGTTCACTGCTTTCTCTATCGATCTCATTAAATTATACTCAAAACTATAACAAAGTTAGTCCCATCTAGAATCATAAAGTGTGTGACATTTTACTCCTCTGTTTAGAATTAAAATAGTAATACTACTACAATGTTATAATCTATGTCGTGAATATGCAGCAATCATATTGAAATTGTTATGTGCATTGTGGAAAAACTATCTAATTGTTGTTCAGTGTCTTTCATTATGCATTTCATTTGTCACTCAATCACACTCTTTCTCTCTCTCTCTCTCTCTCTCTCTCTCTCTCTCTCTCTCTTTCCCTCTCTCTCTCTCTCGCTCTCT
>JAUEKR010052843.1:0-10609 GCA_031762895.1 Corambe burchi
ACGCAGAACAAATAGTTGCGTTCACCCGGATTCGAACCCGGGTCGTTGGATTCAGAGGCAGACATCGTTACCACTGTTCACTGAGCCCCCTGTACCACTGGGTTTTGTTTATTACAGTGTATGAGAACAAGCTAAATGGAAAGAAAATAAAAATATCGGGGAAATGAAAGAGGGATAGTGAAAGTAAAAAAGCAATTCTCCTGATCTAATGTTAAGATTTATTTTAAGTTATAGCGATGTCCAAATAGACTGAGAGGGGAAAAGACAGAGTAAGAGTGAATAGATGAAATACAGGTTGAAAAGGATGATATACTAAGATATAAAGAGATGCAACGTCAAGAACAAAATGAGTAAGAATGAGAAAGAAACTGAGAGAGTGATATATAGAGAGGGAAACGGAGAGAGAAAAGAGAAGAATAAGAAGAAGAGCGAGAGAGAAGAAGAAGAAAAAGAAGAAGAGAGAGATAGAGAGAGAGATAGATACTGAGTCAGAGACAGAGACAGAGACAGACAGAAATGCAGACAGTCAGACAGACAGACAGACAGACAGAGTTAGTGAGACCGAGTGAGCGAGACAACGAAAGAGAGAGAGAGAGACAGAGAGATAGTGAGAGAGAAAGAGAAACAGATTGAGCGAGAGACATAGAGAGAGATATAGATGAAAAAGAGAGCAAGAGAAATAAGAAGCGATACGATACGGTACTTGCTTAAAGACAATGAGATAGACATAGATATATAAGAAAAACAATCTCATAATTATCGGGAAGTCTTTTAAACACCAGACATTCGGTATTAATAATAAATAAATAACGATAATGTTTCTGTAATTGATATAATAGCAATTAAAATAGTTACAGATACTAATTAAAATAATTGGTGTAGTATTCATTTGATCTTCATGGTTTATTGAATATCTAGTAATAGTAATTGTATAGAACTAACTCTGACACTAAACCTTTTGATAATCAATTTGAAAATCACACCATAGTCCTAAGTCTTCATAATATATGCTTATTTAAACCAATATGACAGGGTTATCATACAACCGTTTATTTATCTACCTTGGCTTGATTGTGCTAAGCTGTGCAACTCTAAACCTCTTCCCATTCACAAAAGAGCTCAGGCTATTCTGGATATAATGAATGTTTTATAAACACGTCTTTGACAGAAGCCATGATGATTATCTTGCGTTTATCTGGATTATCTTTCGGATATCTGATACACTGGATAAATACGCACGGTAACCCAATAGGGGATGCAGAGATTCTAATCTGACCATTGGCTATTTTTGTGATCTAGTACTGGACTAAAGACTAAAGTAACAGGCTTCAATGAATACTGTTTTCTGTCGGCTGTGGTTCTTTTCCCAAAAAGTGATGGTATGTTATTAAGGTAAATAATATATCATATTGATTAGGGTTTAATCATGAATCTCATTTGAAGCTTTTTGGGAACTTTACAATGAAGCATAATAATATGTCACTTGTAAGAAACAAACATACATTAATAACATGCTGAGAGAGAGAGAGGGAGGGAGGGGAGAAGGGGAATGAAGGATTAAGGAATATGAAGAGAGGCAGAACGAAAACAAGAGAAAAAGATACATAGATACATAGAAAGACAAAATGACAGAGAGATGAGAAAATATTTGAGAAAATAAAAGAGAGACAGATTATTTAAAGATAGAGAATCGTGATAATAATAAGTATATCTAATGAGTGGCTACCATAAATATCTACCCAATGATGGTTAATGGTTTTTTTTTTTCAAATCATCTTTATAATATTGATCTGGAAAGCATTGGCAATTACTAGTATTATTGAATTAAAAATATAATATAAAGCACACAACCAAAGCTCCAAACCTTTAGGAACTTCATTAAATCATTTGATTTGATTTTATTCACGTTTTTAAAATGATTTTATTGACTTTCAATAATAAAAAAGATACAAAAATATAGATGAAAACATATCTTATACAAATAACAGTACTTAAAAAAAAAACAAGAAAAAAACAATAGATTTTATTTACTATTTGTTGTTGCTTTCATTTAAATTCGGATTTCGATTTTGTAATTGTACCGTAGTTTAATCATAACTATAATTTTCTAAAGAACTTTTTCTCTTTAATCTTGCGTATCATCATAATGCCTGTCTCTACATCATATTAAATCCCACAGCATGTCGCATCACTGATTGCATATCGATTTATATCCATGATGAAAAATGCCACCGTGTAATTCCAATAATGGGCCTGCCAATATCTGCCTGCGTGAATAGCGGTGATTAGTACGGAAAAAGCCAAAAACTTTGCCTATCAATGTAAGGAAGAAATAATATGTAGACCTCTATCACTATCAATAAAAGTCCCAGTACCTGCACTGACTACTGCCTAGGAGAGATGCAGAGAGCGAAAAAATTCAACGATTGATTATAACTAAAAGTCTAATGATGGCTTTTGACGCAGGGACATCAAAGTCAAGGTCGAAAGGTCAACTTCCGGCGTGTAACGGAAGTAATGCTTAATATCCGGTACGGAGATAATTTAACGTTATGGCTGCCTTTATTTCGTTGTCAACCATTTTCTCTGAAGTCTAAAATAATATTGCTTTTTTCATAGTTTCATAACAACGGATATGCCATTGTTTGTTTTTATTTATTTATGCAATCATGTCTTCAAAGAACTAATATCTCCTTTAAAATAGTAACAATGTTACAAATGAAAAAAAAATATAGATATGTATTGCCAAAATATCTTGAACCTCACATTGAGAAAATATAGTTCAATAAGCTATTCAGCAAATGATTTTGACTCGAATCCGGATGAACAGACCAATCTTCAACGATTTCAACACTACTATAACGTAGATTATGTAGCTGCTTAAGATACAGATTTATAAATGCGTAAACGTTTACAAGACGACTGAGAAAACATATGAGGAGCATTAGTGATGGCAGACACACGTGCATTGACATTTCAAAAGCCACATTATCACCAGTATGAGCCTATCTAGTTCTGTATCTCTCTTTTTATCTCTCTGTCTCTATCTATCTCTATATCTCTGTCCATCTCTCTCCATTTCTCTCCCTCACCCTCTCTCTTTCTCTCTCTCTTTCTCTTTCTCTCTCATTCTTTCTCTATCGCTCTCTTTCTTTCTCTTTATCTCTCTCTCCTCCTCTTTCTACCTCTCTATCTCTCTATACCTCTCTCTATCCATCTCTCTATATCTCTCTATCTATATATCTATCTACCCCTCTCTTTCTCTCTTTATCGCCTTTTCCAGTCTTCAAGGTGTGAATAGAGCATTGAGTGAATGTGTGGACAGACAGACAGGCAGAAACTTTATGGTTGCGTACTTGGCCTGCCTTTTAACGCCAGGCGGTGTAGGCATGTCGTGCAGCTAAAGGTGTTATGTAAAGTTAAGTTCTGGCATTTGTAAATCGGCACCTACCTATTTGGGTAAGCTGTGATAGGTGTGATTAAATGCATCATCTTAATGTATTCTCACCCTGCAGTTTAAGAAAAGCAGAAATGATTCATTATTCGCACCAAGAGTATTTGGAGCAACGATCAGGCGTGATTAAAGATTATCGCTATTCTCACCATGATGTAAGGTAAAACGTTGGTGTGGTATGATACATATTTTATTCTTTGAGGGTTGAGACAATTTTGGAATGTTGAAAAGATGTTGTTTAATCTTTAATACACGTGACTATACGGAAGCGAACATCTTGGAATGAGGTAGACAAAAAAATTATGACATTTGAATATTTAATCCTACCATATGAAGACCACATGTATGTCGTATTCGTTGGATAATTTGGTACGTTAAATATCATCGCATCAGGTGGTTTGAAACAGGTGTTCTTAATTGTAAGTCAAATGATCATTTATTGTAAGACGAAAATTCTAGAACTTTCTGGGGAAGTATAATAAAACACACTGGTGTCCGTCTTGACGCTCCTGTTGTTGCATTCATTTCCAGTAAAAAAAATAAAAAAGGTTGTTCTTATATAGCGCACTTATTATCAAAGTTTCAAGGAGTTTTACATCTCGTTTACTTTCTCAGCCAACAGCAAACACTTAAGACTGCTGAGAAATTCGTCTGTTACGCGTCTTACAATTGTTTTTTCGGACAAGACAGCTATCTTAATAGTCAGGTACTATATTTCACCACAGTTCAGTGAGGCAATCGACGCAAATTTTCTTGACCAAGGAAAAACCAGCAGTAGCGATGGGAGTTTTAAATCGGGATCTTCGCTGTAGCGGCCACAGCAGTTCAACACCTTTGCCAACTGAGTTAACCACGCTGAGTGAGACGACTACCTAACTGGTATAAGATTTCGCCCTCTGGCCTTTAAAGAGCTATTATCCAGAAAGACTTCAACAGTTTGATATCATACTATAATCATGTTTTATTACTATCGGTAGAAGCATTGTGGGTAGTTCTTTAAGCAAGGTTATTTGCACAAATTTCACACATTGGTGGCGCTGGACTTTTGGTGAAACTCAGATTACTGTGGAAAGACCAGAAGTAGGGGCTTAGTGGTAAAAATGATAACGATGTCTGCCTCTGAATCTAACGACCCCGGTTCGAATCGGAGTAGACGCAACTATTCGTCCCGTGCTTACACCTAAGCACGTTAAATATCCCTTGGTGGTTTAAGTCGTAACGAGCAGGCTGCTTAAATCTGTCATCAGGACAAAATTTGAAAAAATTCCTTCCCAGTCAACAGTAATACTCAAGCACAATTGAGTCAGTTGACATAATTGAAAGAAAGAAAAAAAGAAAGAAGTGTAATACCCAATAGGAGATGAGTAAAGTGTATTGCTTTTTATGTTTTTATTGCTAAAGCACAAGTAACATTCTGTTTTATTAAAAATTGATAAGCAGGAATCTACTATATTGTTTTAATCGTGTATTGAATTTCAAATCAATTAATACTGCGTGACATGGTTGTCTCATCTATCTGCAGTTTCTACCTTCAAAAAGCAACCGCTGAAACAAAAGGAATGCTTTCTAATTTCAAATGTTAATTTAAGCTTAATTAAAATGAACACCTGCAATTAACCGAAGAACTAACAACTGTAAAGAATCATTAGCAATATAAACAAACAAAAAATCAAATTCAACTGCTGGACTGCATAATGTTAGAGAAGCAGATGGTGTACTTTTTCAGGGATACTTTTGTTTGTCTGTAAGTGTGTTTGTTTTTAGTTTTGTTTTTGCTATGCCAAATGAGCACATTTTAATTCATCATGCAACAGCAGACTAGACTAGACCACCACAACAAAATAAAACGTAAAACAGAAACACACACCAAACCCAATCGATGGCATCAATTGTTACATAACATGTCGTCCATGTCGTCTGCTGCTCTTCCTCCTCCTGCCAGTCTCTAATCAACCCATCTATTTCCTTACATTCTCTGGGTGGTCCTATGAAAAGCAGTGCATGCATTTTTAATGGCGCAGAAGGTTGCGTGCAAGGCTTACGTCGATAAGCTCATGGTTCCATGGCACTGAATCCATCTAGTGTTTCAGAGTGCTACACAATGCATAGCATAACTGACGATGTCCCTCGTGGGTGGTAGGATAATAGGAGACTGTTCTCTTTCCTGTGACAGGTCCGCCCATCTTATTAATGCTAAATGGATTAATTTACGTTGATAGGATAGATGGATGGAGTATAATAGAAGAGAAAGAAGATGTAGTAGAAGTAGTAGTAGTAGTAGTAGTAGTAGTAGTAGAGTAGTAGTAGAAGTAGTAGTAGAAGTAGTAGTAGTAGTAGTAGTAGTAGTAGTAGTAGAAGTAGAATAGTAGAAGAGTAGTAGTACAAGTATTAACAGTTATAGTAGAAATAGTAGAAGTAGTAGAGTAGCAGTAGTAACTCTAGTAGTAGTAGTAATTGTAATAATAGATTTGTAGTATACTAGCAGTAGTAATAGTAGTAGTAATAGTAGCAGTAGTAGTAGTAGTAGTAGCAGTACCATCAGTATTTAATAGTAGTAGCATTAGTAGTAGTAGTAGTAATAGTAGCAGTAGTAGTAGTAGTAGTAGTAGTATTATCATCAGTATTTAATAGTAGTAGCAGTGGTAATAGTGATGTCTTAATTAGGTCATTATTATATTATTATATCAAGAGCGTATGAATGCAGCATGTAGTACATTTTGATTATACATAATAGAGAAGGGTCCACAGAGCTAGTGCTATACTTAATACGCGAATACTATTATAAGTGATTAATGGTACAAGATATTTTGGGTTCCATATAGATAGACCGTACATCAATTACTGCAATTATAGAAGCATTTACCTTTACCGACGTTGGAGACCATGGTTCGCCAGCACTCTTTATCGTTTGCGAATTTCGCACAGTGATAGAAGTATTATTCAGGACATAATAATGTAATCGTCCACGAAGTAAATTCGTACAATTCTCGCAGGAATCCTAACTAATAATACAATGTATGAATGTACAGGGTATTTGGAGCTCCATTTTGATTGACAGCTAATCGATGAAGTGCTTCCATTCACATTTTCATAAACCGTTGATAGTTCCAAGGTTGAGCATGGGGTGAAGAATTATCAAGGCTATTTATGTTTAAGTTTTTAGATGACTAACCCGCAAACCAAAATGATGCTAATCATAATTAATAATTAATACGATTGTGTTTTATTGTATGGTAAACCAAAGGAAAACTGTAGTATAAATAAATTAGATAAATCATTCCTCCAAACTATGCAAATACATCTTCCCTTCAAGCAAAATAGTATATAGACCGATCATACTCTAATCAACCTGTCTTTTGTATGCCCACAGATCAAGCTTTCCATGAATTTAAGCAATAAATGTTATCAAAATCGTCCTACAAATTAGCCTAAACTACCGGTCACTACCGCTAAAACCAATCAGGAATAAGTTATTACCTTTGTTTTTGACTTTGTATTTGCAAATTCAATTTGAATCCGATTTATACATACTGTCCACGCAAACCATAACGGCATAATAACACATGCAAGCCAGAGTCATGAATTATCCCAATTAATTATCGTTCCCTGCAACTAATGATGTACCATAAATAGTATACCCAATGCAGAGCAAAATAATCCAAAAAAAGCAAACAAACACAGAAATGACTTCAATTATGGAGATAGCTACAAGACCAAATGATACGCACATCAAAATAATAAGCTGCTGCACGTTTTTCTTCTTTTACAACAACAATTTTCTGTGAACTCACCGTACAAAGCCAATTATGGCGTTAGTAATCAAGTCAAAATATCCACAATAACATTATTTTTGTTGTTGTTTTTCTAGCAATAAATCATAATTCCCCAATCAACCAATGGCATTCTGCAGTCTGACATAATCACAATCGATCTCATTGGCATTTGCATCTGAAATTTCATGTACAATCATGCGTAACGTTGTGTGACTTCCCGTGACCTTGTGTGACCTTGCGTGACCTTGTGCGACCTTGTGTAGTGGCGTGCAGCCATTCGTAAATTAATCTCTCAGCATCCGAGCTTTAACTTAATCCATAGAAATATCTCTTTCTTGTCTGTCCAACTCTGTATGGCTCTAAAACAAACCAACAAACAGACGAAGTAAGTCAATGAAAGTAAACGCACACATTAAAAACAAACAACAAAAGCAACAACAACTAATGGCGTGCTCATGAATCCCTGTTATCAGACAATTAATTGCCTCGTCTATTCTAGACTGCAATTATCATAACCTTCCCATGTGACACAGTTACCACCCTTTCCTGATCTCAATTCATTAGGTTGTAATTGTCAACTGTTTGATGTAAACCATGATGTATTGGGAAATTATAAACAAAATATCAAGAAGGAAAAAAAAAAGGCATAAATGGGCTCTAGATAGATGATACAAGTACACTAATGAACGTTTCTGAATATTTGATCCATCATAAATCAGGAACAAGAAGCACACAGAAGATAAAAAGGGACAGAAAGACATAAAGATAGGGAGAGAAAGTGAGAGAGAGAGAGAGAGAGAGAAGGGGACAGAGACAGAGGGGCGAAGTGACAAAGACAAAATAAGATGAGAGATCATAATATATGTCTAGCTTTGTCAAATATAAAAAGAAACAGCCAATCAATTAGACAACTACATCATAAGTTAATTATGAAGAGACAAAGAATTATTATGGAAACCCCAGAATAGACAATATAATATAAGCGAAAGAAGAGGAGAAAAATAATGATAAAATTACAGTTAGAACGGGGCTCGAACCCACGGCCCTCGGCACCGAATCGCCTTGCCAAAAAGGAAGAGCTCCTCTATCCACTAGGCCACTCTTGGTAGTACAAAAATACTACCTTTGTAACCTAGTCTTTATTGGAGAGTTCCCCCCCCCTGACTAAGCCAATGTTTGGGTATCGAGCCTCTTTATGATTTATTAATACCCCTTGCCTCAACTGTGACCATAAGTTAATTAATACCATTTTCACTGCATCATTATCATCGTCATCATCTGCCTTAATTTAAGCTGTCATGATTGCGCAGTTCTTTAATTCAAGTACTTATGTGATGTGTGGTATTAGTGTTGAAAATTATTTATTATCACTCTTGTTTTATTCTTAAGATTATTGAATTGAATAAATGGCAGATGTATACGTAAATCAGTGAGTAGAAAGTAGAAATGGCATTTGACTTTGAATACTTTGAATGAAAGGCGTGATGAAACAAATAGCATAGATACTGGCACATGGAAAGCATGATAACATTTGTAACAGTTACCACAATAATATTATCATAACAAGAGACACCGAAACGCCTTGCCAAGAAGAAAGAGCTCTTGGCAAGGCGATTCGGTGCCGTGGATCGTGGGTTCGAACTCCGTTCTAACTGTAATTTTTTCATTATTTTTCTCTTCTTCTTTCGCTTCTATATTGCCTATTCTGGGGTTTCCATAATAATTTTTTGTGTCTTATTATGATTTATTAATATCCCTTGCCCCAACTTTGCGTAAAAATAATATCAATGATATAGGCCTAACGCAGTTATATAAATAATATCAGTGGTGTAACAGTCAAAGAAATAATATCGGTGATGATATAATACACAATGCAACAACACATTTCATCAATTTGTGCATCACCTAACCTTCAAACATAATGGATGCATGTTGGATCTGACTTTTCAAACCCGAATGTGCAATGGACTAATCGAATGCAGGCTGGTAGAATAAGAACAATGAGCAAGAACACGAACTGTTCCCAGACTTGATGATTGGTTTCATATTTTGTAAATGACGAAACTGATGTCCTGGAAATCAGTCTTAGCGTTGGAATGCTTATATTTTGCTATCAAATGTAACAGGATATTAGTCAAGCATGTGTATAAGTATCGTATCTATCACCACAGGTATGGAAAATATTAAACTAAGTACGATGACTTACAGGTAATAAATTATAATATATAAGTTACAGTGCATGGTTCAACCAACAACACTTACTACGATCAACACAATATTTGGTGCAACATGGTATGCATGCCAATAGTAATATTCGATTTAAAGGAACTTATTCTTTATATTATGATTACTTTGCCATGCATTTTGTATAATTTCATATTGTTGATTGTTAAATATATGCATAAAATACGCTATTTCGTTGGTCATTTTCAGTGTCTGTAAAATTTAATTATTTTATTTCTTTATAATTCAAATGTTTGCATTATATTTTTATGGGGTTTACAAAGATTTTTTCTTTCATTCCCAATGTGTTATGATTACTGTATGGAATATGGGCAAATGACCTTGAACACGGCAATAAAATAAATTGAAAAATGAAACAAAATGAACTAGACGGAAAGTTAAAAGAAAAAAAAGACACATTTCCGATTGCTTGGAACAAGTTCAACTGTGGCTACTTGTGTATTGCATTATAGGATACCGAAAAGGGGAAAAAATCTTAGTTTCACGATAAGCATCGCGTAACATTCGGTAATGTCATAATCTATGTTGAATTGTTGGTCTTATTCGACAATGTATTTGGCAAGTTTTTTAGAGTGTTTTCCCTTTACATTTGTAATTACTCAATGTGTCTGAAAAAGAGTTCCCTATTCATTCTAATATCACTCAAGCTCTTTGAGGAGCACGCATAAGGGCTACCTAAAAGAGCGCCATTTTAAGCTAAAGACAATCGTTTTTATTGCTATATTAAGAGTTAAAGAAGTAAACTAAATTAAATAAAAGAAGAATAAGCAAGGTAGTCTAATGGGAACTCAATTCTACTCTATATTGAAAGAATGCAGGTAAACTCCAGGTTATCAGACTACACCTCTATAAGCAATGTAAAATATGATTGGTTTCTTTTCCATCTAAACAACAGGTGATATAATGGAATTGCTCACAACGATTTTACTGTATGGGAAGTCGATTAGCTTAGTTTAATGATATCTGAATCAAAGAACAGGCTGGGATATGAATTAAGATAAGTATTTCCTTAAAAAAACAAGAGGTAACAAAGACATCAATCTAAGCATGCTCCAACATTAAGAAGTAAACTTGTGAACATTCTTTGCCAAAGATTATGCCAAGGTAAATGACATCTTTGGCTGATGATTGCAGCTCT
>JAUEKR010052953.1:0-10608 GCA_031762895.1 Corambe burchi
AATGTCTAGGTTTGTATAATTAGACCTCTCTATATGCGTCGTGTCGGAGTTGATCTGTCGTCATGATATTACAAAAACCATCTATTCCGCGTGCCACGCGAAAAGTTCAGTAAAAAAAATTGAGACCAGTTAGCATCTCTGTTACTAAATTTCAGGCCGCCAAAAAGCATCAAAGAAAATCCAAGGCATCATTCAAAGAGAGCTCCAGATGGAGATTTCTAATAAGGAAAGAGAACTGCAACAGATCGACATTGTGAGTATGACTTCTATTCATACAAGTCAGTCATCATGTAGGATAAACAAAGTATTTTCCTAACATGGCCTATATAAACATTAATTTTGTGTTGATTACAAAAATTATATGCAGTGCTACCTTCCTGTAACGACAGCTGAATAAGAAAAACCTTGAAGTAATGACATTTTTCTGTGGTTCCAATTTAGTTTTTTACTTAATATCATTAGTAATGAAGAATCTCCATAAAATGACTCCTCTTGATACCATAATTATTTGATCCTATATCATGTCGTCATTGAGGGGTTCTAAACAAATTAGTTATTATGACGATTTCTAAATGTTTATTGGTTGATGGGCTATAATTTTATGAATGTTCAACCGTCTTTTACTAATAAATCTTTCAGAGACTAAATGATGCCCGTTTGTTGCTGGACCGATTGAGAGCTTGTGCTGTTGCCAATTTCTATGGTTTGGCTGGGCGATCAGCTCAAGTGGCAAGACAACCCAATGTTGTAAGCAGCATGTTTTTTTTGTTGCTGTTATTTTATTACTATTTTGCATTCACACTCGGCTAATGATTCTGTTTATGTACATTTTGTTAATACAAATCCTTTTTTGACTTATAATTATCAAGTATTCAATATTTACATTTAAAAAAAAACAAACTTTTTTTGATCTTATCATTTCTTGCATTAATTTTTATCAACTTTATAAAACCATTGACTGTATTGAGTTTGTGGTATGTTTAGAATTTTGAACCCTCCCCATTCCCACCAAAAAATCCACAAAATATAAAAAACAAAATGCAAATGAATAATCCAACAGTATTTATCGACGTTGTTATTGGCTATGTTAAGTTATTTAACTTAATACCTTTTTGTTTTGTTTCATGATGCAGTCATCTGCAAAATCAGAAGTAAAATCCATTCATCCTGCTGTGAAGAAATCAATCATCGGAAAATGTCCTATGAATCATCCGCAGCAATCTTCTGAAGAGCCTAATCATTCACAAAGTACCGCAACAGCTCTTGACGAAGGTACAGTTGCTTTGTTCCTTAGTAGAGTTAATGGAAATTTTCTTCATGAGAATAGAGTTTTTTACATATTTTTTTTACCCTTATCTTTTTAAGTTGTAAATAAGTTGCTCTTGTTCTCCTAGCTTGCTTTCTATGAATTCTTGAGTTATTTTACTGATGGGAATCTTAAATCATATTTAATTATTTCATTAGATCAAGTCTTTGAAATTGTTTGCGGAGTTAATAATTCTTTAATTTTTTTCCTTTGGGTTTTTTTTTCCTTTTTTCCCAGGAGTTGAATGTACACAGCAGACAGCATTTGAGCGTATTTCATCTCAACACCAGCAGTCTACCATATCTGCTGTGTCAAGGAACATTCTGGTTAGTGGCAGTGTTGTGAGTAATGACCTATTCGTAATAGATAGAAAGGTGTAAGTAATTGGCTTAAACCAAATTCATTTATATTTTTCTAGTTTATTTGCCTTGACCTCTGTCGAACTGGACATTTTTGACTCTTGGGTAACTGTAACTTGTTTGGCTGATAGACAATGCTCTAAAGCAAAACAAAATTGAAATGGCCTTGTCTTACGGAAGCCTTTTCAAAGTAACCGCAAACTTTTTTTTAAACATTGAGGTCTAAGGTAATATTTATTTACCTACCAAGTGGATGATTACTTCGATTGATTTTGTATCTTTTCTTATTTATGGGTATTAAAATAGTTTTAACACGAAGCATGAACAAATTTTCTAGATTTCACTTCTTTGTCTGGGCATATGGTTATTCCTTGTTAGTCTATCAAGCTACCTTACATAATTTATAAACATGTTTACTTTATTCAGGATCCTAACTTTGATGACAGAAGAGGTCGCTTGAAGATCAAAAGGAAAATAATCGTGGGCAATGTTTCTAAGTGAGTATATATCATCATTATCCTGGTTAGATAGTATTAACTACTTTTCAATATTATCATCATTTTTCTTTTTTTATTAATAGACTTAATAGCTGTATATGTGACCAGTCATCACAATATGGTACACAAGGTGCATTGTAAAGATTTTGAGTTATTTGTATTAACATAATCTGTGACAGTTCTCTTTCAAATAAAACCAATTTTAGTTCAATGACTTATCATTTGATTTAGATATATCCATTCGGTGATGTCTCAGATAATAACCCTGGAAAAACACTTTAAATAATTTGTAAATATCGTTGTTGCTTTCATTTGCCAGGTATATCCCAGTTGATCAGAGAGAACCCAATGATATGTCCAGCCACAAGTGGATGATCTACGTCAGAGGTCCCAAAAGTGACCCGGACATTTCATACTATGTCAAGCGCATTTGGTTTTTCCTTCATCACAGTTATAAGCCCAATGACCTTATTGAAATTCGGTAAGATATGGAGTCATCAATTGGATAATTTTTATAGATGGCGTTAGATATGACATATTTACAAATGATTTACTTGACTTATTGCTGATAATAAGATAAATATTAAGTAAATCCCAGTAGGGACAATACAGAAGCTAAAGAAAAAGAGAAGAATAAAATCCCCCCTCATTATTTCTTCATCTTCTTTTGTTTCTATATTGTTACTAACTGGGTTTATTTAATATTTCTCTGCCTCATTATTTATAAAATTAATTCCCCTTTGACTCATATTATTATTGACTTATTGCGTGTCTCATCCTTTTTGTCCAACTGCTTTGTTTCGACTACTTTGACTTTGAGTATATCCTCGATTTATTTTCTCTCCAATGGATATTTTCTGGTTTAATTTTTGTTTATATTGACTAATGAATGGAAAATTTTTTGCTTTGAATTAACTGATGTTAGGAGAAAAAAATGAAACACAATTGAACTTTTGTTAGTGATCTCATTTGATTGTTGATACCAAATTTGTTTATGTGATATTTCTTTAATAAGTTTTATTATCAAGATAATGTACAGATTGAAAAGTGACTTAATCTTATTAATTAAAGTTTGATCTCAAGATATTTTTGTTTTGAATTTTTAGTTTTGGAAGGGTTCACTTGTAAGGAGATAAACAATTTTGCTTTACAGTCTGCAATGCTTATAATGATGTCGTTGGGGGACTAGAAAATAGATTGCTAGATCCAACGTTCGCTACAGCCTTTGTAAAATGTATCATTGTGTAGATGCTGCTTCATTAAAAAATCATCTGTTCAAGGGAAAATTTGCTTTTATTGAGTTCACTTCAAGTGAAGTTGACTGGATTTTTATTTTAAGTTTGCAAATGTGAAGCTGTAAAGAAGGGAGAAGGTGAATGCAATATCTGCGCAAAGAATAATGTTTGCTATTGGTTTTTCCTGCATTATGACTCCATCTAATTGTTTTTCTAACCCAGCAATCCACCTTTTCACCTGACACGGAGAGGATGGGGAGAGTTTCCAGTGAGAGTCCAGCTCCACTTCCATGATTCACGCAATAAGAAAGTCGATATCTTCCATCATCTAAAGGTAAAACTTCAATGGTATCAGGTTAGAGAAAGAAAGTTAAAAATTAAAAAAGAAGAATCAGAAACAAACTAAAAATGAACTTTTGCGCACTCTGAATACTGAATGTATCTAATTATTGAAAATTTACAAAGTTGTCTACCTTAATTTAAAACTATTTTTCTGATGTGAGATATATTAGGGCGTTTCTTCCAGTTGACTTAAGTAATTAATTTGTTTGAAAATCTTTATTGTATCATTGTATTGGTTCATACTAATTTGGAGGTTCGGAATTGTTCTGACATTTCAATGATTTCTTCTTATTAGCCAACTGACTCAATTAAATTTGAGTATTAGTTGATTTGATAGGAATTTTCAATAGCTTTTAGCATTCTCCTTTTTGCAACTTTAAACAGGGGAACCTCTTAATTTTTTCCACCTATATTCATTATGTCTAGATGTAAGATCCTGCTTACTCTAGGATCAGGGATGTTAAGAATATCAATTAAAAATAATTCCATATATCAATATTAGATCCCGGGTCATTTCGCTTTAGAGGTAGATAGCATACCACTTCTCTGTGCAGTGTCTTTTTAAGTGTGTAAAATTTAACCATTAACTTATTCCTCCTCAGCTGGACAAGACTTTCACCGGATTGCAAAAGCTTGGCGGGGAAACAGTAAGTTGGAAATTTATACTTTGTAACATTTCATATGTATGTTGTATAGAAGTATAGTAAATCCTTTTGGTGAAGTATGTTTAGAGATGTGGCAATTTTCTTTGTCCATGCATGAATATATTCTTTTCTGTCATGTACAAAATTTTTGTCCACTGTTCTGTTTAGTGAGGGAAAAAAGAAAATTACTTTTATGTTTTATCATATGATGCACAAGGTACATATTACCAAATTGAGTATTGAGATATCAACCAATGAAGTGAATTGGTCAAATTCTTAAGAAAAATGTTATTCTATCTTTCTATTATTTATACATATTAATAACACATCAATATTACTATCTTTTTATGTAGACCTATAAATTATTTTATTTGAAAGAGATATGTTGATATCAATAACTCTAAATCTTTGAAATGTATGTTCCATGTCTTTGTTGCCGGTTACATTTTAAAAAATTCTGAACACTCAAATGATATAGATCTCGAAGGTTTTAAAATGTATTTGAATGGTAATTTTATAATTTGTCTGTATTTATAATTTATCTCTCACACTTAAGTTTATAACTGTGTCAGCAATTCAGTTAACAGCATAAGCTGTGTATTTTGACAAAACATTGTATTAAACTATGAATTTATCTCTCATTTTCATAACTTTGTATAATTTACTTCACTGGTTGCAATGTTTGGATGTAATACTTTTTTATGGAACATCTTCTATGTAGCAATACATAATACAACAAACTGTTAAAGCAAATTTCATATATAGTAGTCTTTTCTTAGTCCCCTTACTACGCTACAAATTTAATGAGTTAATTGTATGTGATATGCTCTATTTTGAGGTAGATGTCATGATACTAGACATTTAAAAAAAAATTGTATGTACTATTTGAGTATTTATTGAGTTACATGTTATCTATGAAACTCTTACAATCTTTTCATAGGTCGTTGAGGTTGAACTTGAGCGTGACCCAGCTAAAGATTCTTTGAAATTTGATGACGACCAGAATAGCATAAAAGCACCTTCATCATTTCAACTATCTGTAACATCAACACAATCATCTACTTCATTGTCACAATCAGACAGCAATATTCACACCTCTTTGATGCCAAACGAAATGGAATGCACTGAATCAATTTCAAAGCACTCGTCTTTATTATCAGTGAATGAGATCAAGGAGGAAATAGAGGATGATAAAGATGACACATTATCCACCCGTTCAAAGGACATTAACCCAGTGATTGCTCATTTGAATGAGATTAGTAAAGCTTTGTCACAAGTAATTAATACCGTCCCTATTGGAGATAATTCAACCACGTCAAATGTAGAGCCCCAGTCCTCCGAATACAACGTCACAATCAGTCATTCAAGTCACACAAGCGTGAAAACTGAAATCCAAGAAGATGTTGAAGTAGAACTATGTGATAACGAAGTATCTTCAAAAGTTAAAGCTAATAATGTGACGAGTAATTCTGGAAAGATTATTGATCAATTGGTTGATTCATCCAAGATCCAAGCATTCGCAGAAAATATTCAACCAATTACAAAGGCTTCGCAAATTGGATCTATTATAAAGAGTTCTCCGCAGTTATTAAATGTTATGTCAAATTCTTCAAACCAACAAAGGACTGCAACGGTCATCTCCCCTATGTCTCTCCTAAAGCCATCATCCTCATCACGATCATTATTATCTTCTCCTTCATCATCGTCGTCGTTGTTATCATCCTTACCATCTTCACCTGTAATTTCTATCAATAAAACTGTTTCCTCTTCACAATTAGTATCTAAATCATCACCCAATCAGCAAACACTGTCATCATCGCCTTTATTGATTAAAAAAATAACCCCACATCATCATGCCGAAACTGTGCCATTTACAAGTTTAAAATCCCATTCAAATTCCACCACATTGAATTCCAACACTCACCAAAAAGTCTCAACATCAATACCTTTGCAATATAGTGTTGAATCTGCAGACAAAACAAACTCTTCGCCTCAAATTTCATCCCCTGGTGTTCAGATTGTTTGTGTCGGTTCTTCTCTCAGTCCTAGTCCGATAAGTATTCCCAAAACTGTTTCTCCTCTTCCCCATAACGTCAAAAAAGCTGGTGCTGCTAGTGATGAAACTGTTCATCCGACATCTACTCAAGGAAAGGTCATTCTACTTAAGCCGAGTTCTACAGTGACGAAATTACCTCAGATTGTGACAAAAGTCGTGCCACAGCCTACAGCACCAGCCAAGAAACAAGTGTCGCTTCTAAGCGGTCTGGTTGTGAATCAAAGTCAAAATAAATTAACTCCCTCATTACACATGAACTCATTGCTCAAACCAGAGACTTGCAAGGTAATGAAAGAGCTTCCTGTCTCTCAGCCATCTTCCTTGATGAATGCCCCATCGTTACCTCACAAAAAAGTAATCATTCAAGTAAAAGGCAAGCCTGTCATAGCAAATGTTGTGACTAACTTAGGAAAGACATTTTTGGTTCCTGACAGATCTAGTGGGATCACTGCTCCGATTTCTATAAATAGCATTTCTAATCAGGCAGTAGTAAGTGGAGTAACATCAAATTCAGTTTCTCCTGTCATTGTGAATAGAGGAGGAGTCGTCACAAATAATTATCTCAGCTCTGCTTGTGGGAAATTTTCTGTTAAAAACGGCAACATTTTTGACAATGAAATGAACAGTTACAATATTTATGATAATGAAATTCATACAAAATCTGCTATCGGAATCACTAAATTGAAACGCTCACTTTTGTCTGGACATCAAATTGTTGTAAAGGGGGATAGCAAGCCCATTCATACGACTAGCGTCAAGAAGTCAACACCATCGGAATTTATCAATGGAGTACAGGACATCATTCCTAATTTAAAGTGAGTTTCTTTATGATTCTGTGCTGTCGTGGTTTGATCTATTGCCTATTCTTTTTTAAACTGTACATTAACTATTTCTAGTAAAGTTTATAATTAATTCATATTTTTCTTCTTGATGATGTGCAAATAATATTGCTTAAATTTTTTAGACTTATGGCTTAGTTTTGCTTAAAATCTTTGTTGTATTGATTCGCATTATTCATTATTGTGCATAATCTTAATCTGCCAACCTAGCTCTTTATTCTTTGTTGGGTGTACAATCTTATAGCCAATCCGCCGGATAATGCTGTCTGTCAAACTCATGTAATTGGCATGGTAGATTTTTGAACTATTGCTATATGGTTAGCTCAGTTGATAGGCAGTTAGTCTACTGTAAATGCTGCGTCAATGATTCAGGGTTTATTTCCCATCCTGGCTTATTGTAGTTTTTCCTTGGGCAAGAAAATTTGCTTCGATTGCCTCACTGAACTCTGGTGAAATAGAGTACATGGCCATTAAGACAGCTATTTTGTCTGAAAACCAATACTAAGAGTTGAATATCTAGTCACCATTAAATTAATTTTTGTAGTTGGCTGGTGGAGTAAACAATATATATATATATATACGTAAAGCGGTAATAAGTGTGGGTATATAAATTTTACTAACTTAACTTTTGACCCATTTTTACTAAGTTACTTGATATTTAATCGAAGAAAAGCAAGCATTCCATGTTCAATGTTTAGGGCTCCCAGCTATAAAAATTACTCAATTTTGTTGTTTTTGTTAAATTTTTTCTCATATTGTGGTGTCAGCTCTGCTTATTTCCACAAAATTCTATATTCTGGCTTGATTTTATTTTAGTTTTGTTTTCATCTCCTTGATACAGTGATGATGCTAATTTTTCTTTTCATGATTGTATTGTTCTGGTCAATGTTATCTTTTAGTTGTGATATTTTATTTATGTGTGATTTTTTTTTTCTTTTTTAATACTGTTTTTTTTTTCTCTCTCTCAAATGGATTGATTGAGTTTATTGCATTTATTTACAGCCTTGAAGACATGCCAGACATGCGGTGTTTAATCAAATATGCCATCAAGCTTCATCCACTTGTACAAGCTGACGTCAGTAAGTGTTTTAGTATTACAGTGAAACCTCACTAATTGGGCTTGGGATGTCTCAGTGTATTAGGAAATCGTCCTGATTACCTGGATTTCCGGATTAATATATTATAGAGTATTTCAAAGCTATTGGTTACCTAGGTTTTCTTGCCTAATTGTGTTTTCACAATTTTTGATGCTGCACTGTATTGGCTTCTTTAATTTTCCATGGAAAATGTAATTTTTGTTCCTGATTTATTTTATTTTACGATAATTATTTTTTTGCTAGCAATTATTGCATTTTTTATGCATTTGTTTGTTAGCTTTATTCTTTTTCCCCTTTTTGTTAATGAGCTTGAGATTTACATTTCTATTTGTTGTCATTTTGTTATGTTTTAAATTTTGTTGTGATTGTCACTTTTAGTTTGCTTCTTCCTTGTAATTTTGAATCACCAAGGGATTTTGGATGAGTTCAAATCTCAGTTCAAGTTAAAGATAAAAGTATAGTGTGGATTATATGTAGAAATGTGACTTTACAGAGTTTTAATTTTTCTTTTAAATTGAGTCAAGATATTTTTTTCTGATGTTCTCCATGGATACAATGTAATGACCCATGCTAACTTGAGTGTATGTTAGATTCCCATTTTTGCTGCTGAATGAATTGCTATTGTCATTATACCTGATACTAATGAGTATACTTGTGCATTTATCCTTTCTCTCATTCAGACAAGTTGACCCATCCTTACTGTGCCGTGAGCCAAACTCAATGGGAGTCTTGGCCTGTTGGGAAACAAAGAGCATGTGAGGTACAATTGTTAACATAAGATGAAAAGATTGCATTTATATAGCGCTCTTATCTCCTAAGTCTCAGGGCATTTTACATATTGTTTGGTTTCCCAGTCAAAATAGCAAACATATAGCATTGATGAGACATTTGTCTGTAAAATTGATTACCATTTTTATTTTGTACTAGACAAATTTTTTAACAGCTAGGTACTCTATTTCATAAGAATTATGTGATGCAAGTGATACAAATTTTTTTGCCCAATAAAAATCCCTGCTGGAATCAAGCGTGGGAAATAAACCCAGGGACATTGCCACAGTCCAACAACCTACCAACTGAGCTAACCATACTGCCTAACACTTATTATCTAATATATATGCTTATTTATAAAAGGGGTCAATGTCCATTATGTTTATCTTGCAATTACTATAAAGCTATTCAAATATAGCATCTAGGTTACCGTAAATTTGGCATATATATAAATTCTGAGTGGTTCAAAGGTTTTAAAGTAATTAATGATTTATTAGTTATGCACTCCAATTATACCTTAAGGTTTACAAGGTTGATACCCTACATTATGTATTTCCACCCTTTCCCTCTCCTCCCCATAGTTTTCTTTTTTAAAATGAATATTTCTTTTTATTTTTGATATCAATAGTAATGTTTGTGACGTGTTGACATAATTTGTACTTCTTCCCTTGACAGTGGCACAGAGCATGTTTTACGTTGAAGTATATCAAGGCTCTTCTTGGCGGTACGGTGGAGTACAAAGGGGAGCAACTCATGTCCACTCGACAGCTAGTCCATTGGTGTCGTTTTCATGCTTTCAGTCCACAGCCTCCCAGTGAGTGGATAGTAATTTTCCTTTTTTCCCCTCTCTTTTCTATTGTATTTATATTATATGTGCATATCACTGAAGTCTCAGAGTGCTTTACATTTCACTTACTCCTCCAGCCAATAGCAACCGTTTAAATTTAAAACTGATGAGACAATTGTTTTGGGGACAATCAATTTTCTTGCCTTAGGAAAAGCCACCAGTAGCTGGGATGGAAATCGAACCCGGAAACATCGCTTAGCAACCACAGCAGATCAACACCTTTACCAACTGATCTAACAACGAGGCCAATTTTAATTTAGTGTTTAAAAAAAAATTGTATTAATTCTTTCAGTAAACTAATTGTTTACATCTGAGTAAATTTGATGTCAGATCCTTTTTATTCTAAGATCAGGGGTTTGAAAAGCATTGAAAATTATTTATTTGCTGGGATTTCAACTTGAGTCTATTGGATTAAGAGTCAGACATCATTATCATACTACCACAAATTCTTTATTGATAAATATGAGATGTTCTAGTATTGTTTTGATGATTTGTATGTTTATATCATGATTATGGCGGTAATAGTTTCTACTATAGACTGTGTCTATATTTCTACTACACAACTTCGGTTGCTAGTATCGAGGCGACATCTCTGTTGTATCTTGTCTCTATGTATGT
>JAUEKR010053064.1:0-10607 GCA_031762895.1 Corambe burchi
GGTAACGAGGGGGAAGGAGGTCGGTGAAGTATACCAGCATAAAAAGAAAGAAAAATAGAGGAGAGAGATAGAGAGAGGTCTACATAATTTATGATTATAATCTATTTACTTGGGCATATAAATGTATTACAGTCAATTCTAAATTACAGCTTAAAAATAAAAGTAAAATCTTAAAAATGAAACCTACCATTGGCAATTATTACCAACATCTTGAGGAGTCGTTTCTGAAAACTTCCGAGCAATTTCAGAATCAGACACAATGGTTGACATAGCTTTCCGCAAACAATTAGCTGTTTCAGCTGAAAGTTTATTCTGTTCTGTAAATTCGTTCCACAGAATTTCTGCATATTTCACTTGCTGATCCAATGTTGGGTTGGGGATTGATGATGCTTCTTCCTTTCGGTGTTTGTATGAAGAAATATGGTGCTCAATTTCATCAGTACCTGACTTCACAGATAATGCTTCTTTGCACAATTTGCAATAAGCGTGAAAATTACTTCTTTTTGATTTTACAATTGATGGCCAGGTAGTTGTATATTCATTATTAAATGTCTGCCACTTAGAACTTGAAGCGGATGCCATTATGACACTGTCTTAATTTTAATATATAATGTGTAGTGTAGGGTAGGCCTTTTCTGTAAAAAACGACAGTCAAATCAAATATCAATGTCTAATATTGACACAGACAAATATTAAAAACAAAACGAAGATAAATAGATCAAAGAATAGATCAAGAATTTTATCTTAGACTAGTCACTTGACTAGTGGTTACTTTCACTTAGCATATGGCATACAAAAAAAAAAAAATGAACGCACGGTTCTGTTTTAAGTTACACTGAGCATACAAAATTTTGTATGTTCAGTGTGACTCGAAATATTTATAGTAGTTAGCATCTTGCATTCATTTTTTTTTGTAAGTTGAATTATGATTATGTATGCATGAATGAATGCGTAAGTGTAATGTACGATAGTGTGCCAAGAGCCTTACTTAGAAGTATCTAACAAAGTTGTCTCTTAATCTTGAGTCTAAGTCTATCTTTATATCTTTAGTCTAGACTAGATCCTATAAGTACTAAAGTAGTTAGTCTCGATATGCCTCTATAACTATAAATTATAAACTAGACTAGGAGTAGACTAGACGTCTAGATACACCGTAGGGAGACTAGACTAGATACCTCGACGTCAAGTAAAGAAAAACAAGATCATGACAATAATCATAAGTTGAAATTGCTAGATTAGTCTAGATAGATAAACAGGACTAAAATATTACGGTCTAGTCTCGTTAAATAGACGTTTATATATTAACTATGTAGACGTCTAGTCTAGATGGATAAATATAAAGGATGAAAGTCCAAATGAACAAGTTAATAACAAACCGATCTTACAAAAATGAACCGCGGGAATCATATGTTGAAATCGAAAGTAGAACTGGACAGTTGGACAGGAGGTAGAAAGTAGAAATTATGAATCGATTACTGAAGTCTACGAAAATAATCACTTCCTTAAACTAAAGCGGTATAAAAATAACAAACAAAAATCACACATTATGAACATACTAATATCAATGAAATCAAAGAATACAAATAAAAGCCCAAATAAATATCCATTAGACCATCTACAAAGTATCCACCGAATCGAAATTAGATTTTACAGGACTATGTGTGCTTAGGTCAGTGTATTACTACACTGCAGTTATACTATAGGGCCTAGTTGGCGGGCGAGACGTCAGTCTTAACACTTAACATTGAAATTCTTTATTAAGAAGAATGAAAAGATGCATGCGTTAATGACCAAAGCTGTGATTAAAAAAAAGATACTTATACTATGTAACCGATACCTGGGTGCTAGCGAAACTTGTATGAGACAAAATAAGAGTCGGAGAATTATAAGGGAACCCCAGAATCGAGAATATAGAAGCGATAATGAGGAGAAAATGAAAAAAAAAAAATCAGTAAGTTAGAACGGGACGCAAACACACGACCCTCTGCACCAAATCGCCTTGCCAAGAAAAAAAACCCCCCACCTTTATCAACTAGGTCATTCAGATTGAGCAAAAATTCAATCTTATCTTTGTAACATAGTCTACCTTGGTGGTTTCTTCCCGAAAAAGTCGAATGATTGAGAATCCAGCCTAGACTAAACAAACAATAATAGTCCTACTAACTTTAGCTTTGAAACATAAGCATACATCAGAATAGACAATATTAAGAAGAGAAAATTGTGAAAAAAAAAAAAAAATTAGAACAGGAGTTGAATGCACGACCCTTTGCACCGAAACGCCTTGCCAAGAAAAAAAAAGAGCCTGTATATCAAACACTCATTGTTTTACTAATAACTATTTCCGTCAACACGCCTCCATAAAGCTTGGCTTATTCGGGGTAATTTGTAGCTAATCTGGAATTCGCGGTAATCGTAAATTTCGCAACTTTTGATGTGTTCTGGTAAAATTCCAACAAAAAAAATCCATCCTGACAAACTCCTAGCAGGAGAACTCTTCTAGGAAAAAAAAATTATATTAGAAGATAAGAATTCGTTCGACCTAAGAATCATCATGACAATCACAATAGGCTGTAAGGATGAGCCTAGAGTGAGAATTTATACTACTAATTCAATACTATTTGTAATCATGTTTGCAAGACTTATCATATCACAATTACTGTATTATTTATTGTCGACTTGATTGTTGCAGTTTAGGCTCGAGCATGATATCTATACAATGGAATTATTCCTCCAGCGGTTCAAACTCAACATAAAAAAATAATTTTCCACAAAATCAAAAAAGGCCTGCGACAGCGTTGTCTGCTTAAAATTGCGATTCCATGTTCAGTTTGCATCTCATGCTACGATAAACACATCTTAAACTTAAACCGCTCAATCTTATTGTTTGGATCATGTTTTCCAAGAAAGAGACTGTGAGTGTACATACATACTCGTCATCATAAAAATCTAGGTTAATCTCAATTGAACTATATTTTATGGTAGTTAATTTTTTAATGCATGTACAAAGTAGTAAAGGATTCTATTCATTGGAACTCTTGTTAACAATTATTTTTTATTGTAACTATCACGCAACTTTCTGCAACTCTTGGAGATTTTACCGCAAATTCATACGGAACTTGGCTAATGCACCCAAAACACACTATGGCTTTCACATGGTTACCGCATCAGATAATTTTTTCCCCCTGGTCCCACAATTTACTAGGTCATAGGCATACTAATGCCTATATTATATTGACCCATTGGCTATATTCAGATGTGTAAAATGCAATTGTACTGTAATTTGCTACAGTGGGACTTGGAAATGACGAAATTGACAGGACTCACTCCAACTTTGCACTATTTCTGAGCAAAATAGTAATTATAGGCTACTCAGTTGCTTGAAGGAATATTTAGAATATATTTCTATTGGTTACATAAGTTCAGTACATGTTATTGTTACTTTAATATAAATCGTTCAAGACAAATGTAACAATTACAATTAACAATCAATGAATAAGAAAAGTCATCCAGATTTGTAGTTTTCCTTTGTACATACTTTTAATCAATCATTTGGTTCAACTCAATTATATTTATATAAATATTACAATAATCAAATAATATTTTTACAAGCCACACAGGCAAAATGATATTCATATATACATACACTAAACATAACAATAACAAATGCAAGTAGAAAGAAACACACTATGAAATCTCACTCAACAGCAAAACCCAATTTTTCAGTATCAAAGAAAACCTTCCCATTTCTGACCAACCTTGCATATAAATGAAACAAGTCATTCAGCATTCACAATTCCATTCATACTATATTACACATGTTTATAAACACATTCACACATAGTGTAGACTAGGCTACATTAATTCAGGAGTGTCTCCACTATTAAGAAATGGATGCAGCATAATAGGCATAGTATTTCAGTAAAGGCTTCTTTACAATTTAAGTCACGTAAAAAAGGAAAATGGAGACGAGAGAGGTGATTCAAATTCACAATGGATGAGAAAAATATTACCATATTATGTGATAATGTAATGCAATGAAACCTAAGAAAAAAAAGAAATTAGGGAAATAGGCACATCATTTTCAACAACAAATTGCTATACAGTCAACTACATTAGTAGCAATGTCATTGGAGGACCAGAAAAGGGATAGCTACATTGAAAGTTTGACACAACTGTTGAATAGGACAGGGCTACCAACCTCATAAACAAAAAATAAGGATACATGCCATCAAAATTAGGGATTTGTGGTAAAAATCCAGGACCCGACTGCAAAATCGTCAACTGCCAAACAAAAAGTAGTAATAGCTATGTTATAAGACATACAAATGACTTATTTGAGTAAATACCACAATCATTATTCAACTATTCCCATAATAATACAACCTCTAAGACTTATACATCTATACAAGTCCTAGTTTAAGCTACTAAAGATGTTAAATACACTAAACAAAGCAGACTATCCCATGTCTACACTCTGGAGATGAGATAGAAGAAAGAAATGGACTGAATGATTTAACAATATTGATATTTTAGTACCATTTGTCCAGTAACTCCAAAATTCAGGGTAGTTGGCAGCCCTGGAATAGGAGCCAATCCATGGAAAATGAATCACTACATCAGAGTTCCCTGTAAGTGAAGTTGACTGTACACATAGAAAAAGATTATATTGTGTTTTTTAGCCACAATCAGGAAACCTAGGTAACCAGAACAATCTCTAAATCTCATGAGGATTCTCAATCAGCAAAGTCTGAATGTTACATCCCAAGTCTGAATTTGTACAGAAAGTGACCATAACATTAACCATATACTTATGTAAAAGATAAAACTGAGACAGGAAATTTGGCTTACATACATACAGATTGTTGACTTCACATGAAGCGATCCTTTTTTTCATGGAACAGCACTTATACAACAATGCAAAATAAAATAAAATGGTCGCAGTAAACTTCCAATGAAGTGATCCATTTTCTAACCACCTCCCCACCCAAACGACATCGCTAGAGGTGGAGTCAATTGTAGTCACACATATAAATATGTATATATATAAACTATATATATAAACTAACCTAATGGATTCAATGAAGAGCAATACCTAAGAAAAGTCAATAACTTAACAAAAGATAACATCCTATTACGATTTTGTTTTAAGTGGAGAAATCACAATAACGCACTTGAACATAAAACAAACCAAAAACTATAGTGGTATCACAAAATAGCTATATTTCTTTTGCTGTACACCATCACATATTCATCCTGCACATCTCTTACAAGTTCAATCATAACAATGTAACAAACTTTCAAAGAAGCACCAAATTTCATTTCTACATCAGCCTCACTCAATAATGTAAAGACAAAGTTGTCAGAATTTGACAACTGTATCACACAGAATATTGTATCAACACCCAACTGAACTAACACACCAAAACATAACAACTTTCGTCAACATCAATCAGAACACGACTCCATGGCCTTGCTAAACCAATCAGGCTCCGACGCTGATATTTTCTCAATGATAGTGTTCACTTGAAAACAGAGGCTTTGAATCTGCCGATCCCAGTTTGGTAATGTTTCTCTGGCTGTTAATCAAAAAATAAAAATATTATAGAGGAGACAAATCCCAAAATATAAAGATAAGGGACGTAAAAAAGACTAAGAAGCGATCACAACAATAATACCCTGACTCCCTCTAACATTAATATACACATATTATATGACAGAGAGCAATTTTAAAATAATCATGTCATAAGTCTGACATACATAATAAAGACTTAAATCATTAAAAAAACAGAACATAGGTCAATAATTTTTTTTAAATAAGAAAAACAAGTTATGGTGCGATATGCTTTCATCAAGAGATTTCCAAATCCCTGTACACACTCCTTCCTCTGTTGTCATCACATTCAATGAGATCTCAGTACTAGCCAGAGAGACCTCGTTTTATCCATCTTCTATTATATTAAAAAATGTGAGTAACCTACCCAAGGAAAATTTGGTTTTTATTGTATACTGAACATCTCCATATGTCCAGACCAATAATCTAAGCAACTAGTGCAAATAACATTGCTTTTAAGCATCAATCATAAAACCCATACCATACCGATGATTTAACCTGAAACCCTTCAAATCCAAGTTCAATACTTTGGCCATTTGGCCACTGCAGCACTATTCAATGAGAACAATGTAAGTAATTCAGCATGAAAGATTAAAAGTAAGAAATAACCTTTAATCATTTTACTTATCACACAGACATTCTAGTTCTAATTTATATTATACAGCATATCTTCAAATGAAGAAGTACACAGGTATAGTTCGAACAATCCAATAAAACCACAGAGAGCAGTAAATAATGGTATAAAGCATGATAAAATATAATTGTACACCCACCTTCAAAATGAACAACAGAATCTATTTGATCGATGTAGCCATTCATCCGACCTTCTGTAATCATCTGAGATGCAATTTTCTCAGCCTGAGCAAAAAAGGAAAAAATGGGATATTTTATATATTATAATACAGGATGCTACAATATAAAAGACACTAAATCATGACCAATAACCCCTCTCCCCAATAATGACTCTTTTTAAGTGAGTCTTGACTCTCATTCTTTTAATTCAATTCTTTAAAAAAAAAAGAATAGATACGAAGCATTAAGTTTGAGATAATTTAAGTTAAAGATGATCACCAATATTAAGATATGGAAGACTGTAAAAGTTGCATAAGTTTTCCGTAAATTTGACAGGCATGTTTTAAATGAACTCGTATAGCTACATCATATTAAAATAATTCTGTTTAATATGTTCCAAAGCGTCAATATAAGATGATCCATTCAAACAACACAAGCTTCTTAGGCTCTCATTTTCACAAAAAAAGAGGAAATAATATAGTAAACACTTAAGCTTAAGCGACAGCTGATTAAAAATGAAATTCAATGGGTAAGATGAAATTAGTAACCCCCCTTCACCCCCAAGCCTAAAAAAACAAAAAGGCACTACTTACTTTGGCAGGAGGAATTTCCAAGAGAGAACCGAGTTCTGCAAAAGATATATTATTATAAAGTTTGCTTGCTGAAAGAAGATTGTGCTCAGTCACTGCTCTGTTGAGGATGGTTGAGCCTGATGAAGGAAAAAACACAAAGAGAAAAGGTGATAAGAGATATGACAGTGCTCACATGGGATTTATAATACATAACTCATGGAAAAGAGAATTGTCCATATCTTGTTAAGTCACTTAACATTATTGTACACATCTGAATAAACACAATTTACCAAATGCAAAATCAATTTGCACTTCAACAGGGTAACTTCAGAAAAGACAGCAGTATACCATCAAGAACATGTAGTCCAACAGGTATAGCATAAATAAAAAGATAAAATGTTATAAAATCAATTTTCTTTGAGGATGAAATAACTGGAAAATTAATTATATGACCATCATGTCACGGTGGCAGAGCATTTAAGGCGGACTGCTGATCGAAGGGTTCCGAGGTTAATAATGGAGAAGGCACTGTGTATAGCCCTTGAGCAAGGTTATTTACACCAATTGCTTACATTGGCGATATTTGACTTCAGGCAATGCTGGATTTGTAGTGAAAAACAAAAGACCAATTTCCATTCAGAAATGAATATAAGTGGCAATAAAAAAAATAAGAGTACATACCATCGGCTGTAATTGCTTTTTGATGTGGAAGGAGTAATGCTGCAAAGTCTACCAAGTCACTACTTCGTATGATTCTGTCTAGATACCTGCAGAAATATGCATCAAAGATACTTATATAATACTACAATAAAATCATAATGAAAATGAATGTAATACTTATGAAGATACTTAAACTGTAGCATTAACTCTAAGATAATATATTTTAATTTAAACAGTACAATCAATACATTGATCAGTGGATACAAGTTCATTTGGGGAATGAAATGAAACCTCATTTCTTCTTCACCCTTGCTGGAAAAAAAAAATAAAATCAAATGCTCACTAAACTGGGAAAAGTAAACCTAAAAAAAGATTAGTACAGAAACTATTAAAGTAAGATTTTAGATAAATTCTTTCACAGTTGAAATCTAAAAAGATCATACTAAACAACTACAATGAATAAGAAGGCATGTTTTTAGGTCTTCTACCATATTTTGCAGAAAACATTCATTTTTTAAATACTTTGTCATCAGGAAATATGTAACACAATAATTCAATACAATTAAATACTATAACATAGGCATACAACCCACTTCACTAGCAGCAAAGTTGGTTAGAGTGTAGCGGTCTTCAAATATAGTGATTTTGGTCTCACAGAGCTGGCACTGATGCAGTCCGTATTCAATAAAATGGCTGTAGTAAATTTGGAATGTAATGATTGTTTTTCTGGCCAAACAACATCAATGGTACAAGTGCTGTCGATTGCAACTAGAAAAATAGAAAAGCAGATAATGAGACACAGAGAAGAACTGCGCACTAAAATCCATTCATCAAAAGCAGCAAATAGAGATGAATGACTAGACTGATTTTCAGATGCTATGATGCTCCTACGACCATTTGACCACTGGATAACATATGAATGAGAAGAGATCTGCCATTCACAGGGGTGACCATACATATCTTAAAAACAATACTTAGGATTTTGTATTCATACTGTAAAAATTAGAATTCAAATAAAGTTTCAAACTCACATTTTTTCAAGAATATTATACGCAGGTAGTTGCTGACACCGTTCATCTTTAAATAAAGTAGCTAACATTCGAGATCTTTGTTGACCTGGAATGAATAAACAAAAAGAATATTATACAGTAAATGTCGAAAAAAAGAATGTTAAAAAATTTGTAAAAACATTTAAGCTGATGCTTAAAATAAACAATTAATTTTGACAATATTGATTACGTATAACTAATACACGGAGAAAAGAATGAGGGCCCCCTATAGAAGAACAACGTACAGTGAGATCCGCTTAAGATAAACTCTCCAAGTGGACCAGTTCATTTTTCTGTAGAGAGTAAGATGCCAACTTTATTAACTAGCACATCCAAAGACAAGCAAAAACAATAAAAATGATGCTAACCAGTAAAGCAAATTAAATATAGTGTCTATATAATGCAAACATGCATTTAAGCGGATCAGGGTAATTAAAAAGCAAGATGAAAATAAATTTACCAGCGGAGGCTAAAACTGTACAAATAAGGGCATTTTTAAGGGCTGTAAGGCGTTCATCTTCAGCCACCATTGGTTTGTATGAGAGTTCATTGTATCTTTGAGCAGCTTCTATAAATTTCCGCCGAAAATCAAGCACTCTGGCATAACATGCCTAAAAAGAAGAGAAAAATATACATAAATCAAATATCATAAGTGAAGAAACTTTTTAATTCCCCACATAATATAAACATTAATACATTTCAAAATGAAAATAATAATATTAGCGATAATAAAAATAACAGCCAAAAAAAAAGGTGAGCACATATATGATATTGCTGTACGCATCTTAATTTTTTTTTTTAACAAAGAATGGTAAAATGTATACAATTACAAGTACTAATTTTTCATGTAAAATAAAACCATAAAACACATTAAATTATACAGCACTAGATATATAAGCCTACATAGATAATAAAAGATCAGTATAAATTAATCATGAATATGTGGAGTGGTAAATAAACAAATTTTAAATTTATAAACCATGAGAAATATTCAACAACATACTTTGTACATAATCTGCAAGGTTTCATTTTTGGATTCCGCCTGTAAGAGAGAAGCCCTGTTGATGTATGCATCTGCTTGGTTAGCATCTTCATCCTCCAGGAAGAGACGTGCTATCTTCAGATAAGTTTCTAATTTGTAATCTGATGTGTACTGTCTGAATGGACAATGAAACAGTATACATTATTAATATAATAATTAAATAAATATACATTAGAAATATAATCTTATGATGGTGCAAATAAAATAGATATAAAATCAGAGCAATATGGCAACAAATAAATACAAAACAAAATTACCAAAACAAAAATTCAATTCAAATGATCATCTTTCTTTTGGTAAATATGTTCGGTACTAGTATCAATATAAATTGATAAATGATTTATGAAGTAGAGTATCAATAGCATTTGTTATTATTCGTCTGTGCTTAAAAAAGATTTTCTACCAGTAATAAAACATGTATGCATGTACTGCTGACAATGATATAGTGCCAGAGTGAGATACATTATGAAACAGTCGAAATCGTTAAATACATGAGCCCAAAAAATGTTGCAACAAAGATATACACAGCGAACTAATGGATGGTAACTCACTTTTGACCCGTCTCAAGTGGAATCCCAACCAGAACATTAGCGGCCTCTCGCCAGCTCTCCTCCCGCTCATAGACACCAGCTAAGTGCTGTCTGATACAGGCAACCTATAGCAAAAAAAAAACAAAACAAATAAACAACAGTAATGTTTTAACATTATAGTATCATTTAACATATAAAACAAGACATAGATGATAATTATCAGATGCATCTATTTATGCATACAATGCAAGAAATATAAATAACTTTTAATTGACAGATACAAATGCGGAGACCCCATAAAGCTTGGTTACTCATACTGAAGGCTGCCACACAATCAATCCATACTCAAAT
>JAUEKR010053175.1:0-10607 GCA_031762895.1 Corambe burchi
TAATTTGCTATTACATAACATTACTATAATGATCATTTTTGTGTTGTCAAAGTGTAGCATTGTAACATTTATTGCTTTGATTTTGTTTATTGCCTGTTGTTATTCGTGACTTTTAAAAATAATTTTTGTCTTTCCCTTCCCCTTTTTTCTTGTTTGGTGTTGTTTCTTATTTGTTTCTGTTTTTTTATTTTTTTATTTGCTGGTTTGTTGTTGCGGTTGAAGATGTAGTTATATTGTTTGCGCTCGTTTGTTGCTTGTTAAACGTAAAATTATCATTTTGATTTTCTTGTGGGTTATGTATTTTTTCATCTCTTTTACGCATTCATATGCCTCCATTACTATGGACTGTCGAACCAAAAAGTGTATGTATTTCACATATCTTATTTTACATTCGATCTATGCTTGTATAGCACAAAATATATTGTATGTATTAATAAATATGTCATACTCTTGTTCTCTTACTCACCAATATCTTACCTAGTTTGTCATTACTGTAATGGATATAATATATAATATTATAGTACTTATTGATCTATTTGAATGAAAACGAATTGTGATTATGTACCTATGTAGGAGATTAATTATACTAATTTAAACGTTAATAGCATGGGGTTGACTATTGGATGGAGGTTTATGTTTGTCTAGTCTGTTACCAGTTTGTGAATAAAGTCTTTTATTACACATGTGCCGCTTATAATTCTCTTTGTTTACATTGATATATGCGTATATGTGTATATGTATGAATGTGTGCATGCGGGTATGTGCATGTGCATGCAGGTATGCATGTATATTACATATATATTCGTATATGCAACAAAATCAAGGTAAAAAAAATAACAAGAAGAAACAAACAACATCAAAATGGAAAACAGGCAACAGCAAGAGTAAAAATCGGCTACAAGAAAAAGAAAAACAATCGGCAACAACAACAAAAACTGACAGCAAGAACAACAAATACAGCAAGAAGAACAAAACTTGACATCAACAAAAACAAAAAAAAAGAACAACAGCAAGAACAAGAACAGTCAGCAACAAGGCCAAAAAAAAAAACGATAAAAAATGAAGACCTGTAACAAAACGAGCAAAATAGGCAGCAGCCGGAGCAAAAACCGACAACAACTGGAATAAAACAGGCAAGAACAGCAACAACAACAAACAACGCCAATTAAAAAAAAAAAACAAACGGGAACGCTCAAAACAGGAACAAAAACTTGCAACAGTAGCAACAACAAAAACTAGCACCATCAACAAAAAACAGGAACATACAACAAGAGCCACAAAAAAACGAAACAGCAAGAAGAAAAACATACAACAAAAAGAAAAAAAACAGGGCTTAACAGAAACAAAAACAGACAGCGGCAAGAAAAAAATATAACAAAAAGATCATAAAGAGACATTAACACGAACAAAAAGGTCACCAAGAACAAAAACATACAATAACAAGAACAAACAGAAACAAAAGCAAGAACACAAACTGACCACAACAATGACAAAACAGGCAACAACAGGAACTAAAACAGGCAACAGCAAGAATAAAAAAACAAACAACCAGGGCAGAAACAGACAACAAGAAGAACAAAAGCATACAACGACAAAAACAAACACAGGAATTAACAGGAAAGAAACGGACAACAACAAGAACAATAACAGATAACAGGAAGCAGAAGAAAAAAAAACTGGTAACAGCAAGAACTAAATCAGATAACAATAAGTACAAAATCAGGCATTAACAAGAACCGAAACAGACAATAACAAGACCAAAAAAGACAACGACTAGGACAAAAACAGACCGCAACAAGAACAAAAAAGCAATAACAAGAACAAAAACAGGTAGCAACAAGAATAAGAATAATATGTAGCAACAAGAACAAAAACCGATAGCAATTATAACAATAGCGGCAAAAATAAAAGCAAAAATAAAACAACCTGCAGCAACAAAAAACAACCCGGCAATAACATCAGCAAAAGAAGCCAATAACAAGAAAACAACCAACAACAACAAAAAACAGCCATCAAAACCCAGCAGCAACAACAACCACAAAACCCGGCAGTAACAACGATAACAAAAACTGGCCGCATAAACAACAAACTCCGACAGCAACATCAACAAAAACAGCCATCAACAACAACAAAACCCGGCAACAACAGCAAAATCGGAAACAACAAGATCAACAATAGGCAGCAACAGCAACTAAAGCATGCAACAACAATAGCATAAACCTTGATTAACAGGAGCAAAAAAAAAAACAGAAGGAAAATCAGACAACAATAAAAACAAAAACAGGCAGCAATAAGAGCAAGAACAGATAGCAACATGATCAAATACAGACAACAAGGACAAAACAAACAGCAACAAACAGCAACAAAAACAAATACAGACAACAACAGAGGCATAAGCATTGATTAACAGGAGCAACAATAGACAACAGAAAGGAAACAAAGGCAACAAGAATAAAAACAGACACCAATTATAACAAAAACCGGCAACAAAAACAATAACTGGCAAAAACATCTTTAAAAAAACAGCCATCAATGCCAAAACACAACCAACAACAATCATAAAACCCGACAAAAACAACAAAAAGCGGAAACAAGATCAAAAATAGGCAACAACAGCAACAAAAACCGTCAACAACAGAAACATAAACCTTGATTAACAGGAGTAAGAACAGACAACAGGAAGAAAAACAGACAACAATAATCATAAAAACAAACCTCAATAAGATACAAAACAGGCAGAAAAACAAAACAAAGACAGGCAACAGAAAGAACGCAAAAAAAAAAACAACAGTAGCAATACGAACAAAAGGAAACAATGAAAATAACAACAGACAATAACAGGATCAAAAGCAGATACAATTATCACAAAAACCGACCAAAAAAAAAAAAAAAAAAAAAAAACCCCTGCAGCAACAAGAACAAAAAATGACACAAATAAGAATTAAAACTGGCAGCACTAACAAGAAAGAAAAACGCCATCAACAACAAGAACAAAAGACGGCAGTTTAAAAGAAAAACAAACCCGACAAGAACAAAAAAAAATCGGCAATTGCAGGAACAGAAACAGGAAATAACAAGACCAAAACCTGCAAACAACAAGATAAAAGACAGGAGACAACAAGGAACAAAACCGGCAACAGCAAGACCAGAAACCGGCAATACGAAAAGAAAAAATCGCAACAGCAAAAAACAAAACAAAACAAAACAAAACAAACCCAACAGCAATAAAACTAAATACCGCAAAGCCAAGACAACAACCAGTAATAACAAGACCAAACTCCTGCAAAGCATCACAAAATCCGCTAACAACCAAAAAACAAACAACAGCACCAAATAACAAACAACGGTTAAACCAAGAACAAAAACCGGTAACATTAAGAAGAAAAACTGGCTTGCACAAAAACAAACAGTGACAGCAAGAAGAATAAAATCAGACATCAAGAATAGAAGCCGGAAGCAGTAAGAACCATAACCGGCAACATGCATGAGAACAACAACCGGCAACAACGAATACCAAAAGCAGGCAAAAACAAGACAAAAGGAGACAACAAGACGAAAAACCACCAAAAATAAGCACAAAAAACAGGCGGCAAAAAGAAAACAAACAAACAGAAACAACAAAATTTAAAAAATAGTAACAGCGAGAATGAATCATTAAACAGGAAAAACAAATCCGGCGACAATAAAAGCACGAACCAGCAACACCAAGATCAAAAAAGGGTAGCAAGTACAAAAAAAAACATAACACGAAAAAAACTCCGACAGCACGAAGAACTAAAACTGACAATATCAAGAGCCTGCAGCATGAACCAGTAACAAGAAAATAAACAGTAGCACCAAAAACAAACACAGCCAACATTAAAAGCAAACACCAGCACCAACAAGTACAAAAACAAGTAGCAATAAGAGAACACAAACAACACATGACAACAAGAACGAAAAGCCGAAAACAACGACAGAAAAGTCACCAAGAAGAACAAAACCCAGCAACAATACCAACAATAATCGGTAACAACAAAAATCGACAACTAAAACAGACAACAAGAAGAAAGACAGACAACAACAAGACGAAAAACAGGCAACAGCAAGAACAAAACTCGGCGATCCTACCAAAAACGGATAAAAACAACACAAACCGGCAACAACAAAAACCAAAACCGACAACACCAACCAAAGTAAAACAGACACCAACAACAACTTAGACAGGCAGCAATAAAGGCAAAGAGAGTCACCAGCAAGAACAAAATCTGTAACATCTAAATACCAAAAAACTACAACAAAAAAAAAAAAAAAAAAAAAGCAAGAGCAAAAACAAGCAGTACAAAACTCGTCGATCATAACAACAAAATCCGGCACCAACAACTACTACTAGGCAATAACATCAACAAAAGCAGGCAACAACTGCAACATACACCAGCAACAAGAGCAAAATAGACAACACCATGAAAAAATGCAAACAACAACATGAACAAATACAGACAACAACAAGAAGAAAAACAGACAACAACAACAATAAAAACATGCAACAACAACTTGTTAATTTTAGATTGAAATTTCGTCTAGATTATCAAACCAGACTAGACGTAGACGTCATACCAGATTAAGTTAAGACTAGCATGCCAGACTTGCTCTAGACTAGCATAGCAGAATAGGTCTCGACAAGCATTAGGATTAGATTATCATACCAGACTAGGTCTAGACTAGCATATAAGACTATGTTAACACTAGTATACCATACCAGGTCTACACTAGTATACAAGACTAGGCATTGTCTAGCATATCAGACTATGTCTAGACTGGCATATCAAACCAGGTCTATATTATTTACCAGATTAGTTATAGACTAGCACACCAGACCAATTCTACACTAGAGGGCTAGTATATCTGACCAGGTCTAGACTAGCATGCCAGACTATGTCTAGACTAGCATACCAGAATGAGAACAAACATATTGTTTAATTATTGGGTTTGTATACATGTATAATATTAATGCATAATTGGCGAAAATCACTAAGAAAACTGAAAAAAAGATACAGAAAACTAATACAAATGTTGATAGGCCTATAAATCTTTGGTCGAATCACAGTATTGAAAACAGCACCAACAGCAGCACCAAACAACAAACAAAACAAAAACATAAAACTGCTGAAGAAACACTGAATCTATTTCATAAGAAACAACTTGAAATAGCTTTAGGAATATTCAATCCAGCAAAATATTTCCAAAAATTCTTTATATTTACAATCATCGATGTATGGAAACCACCCATTTAATTTAAACTGCTGGTTATAGGTTGATTGAAACTTATCGAACACATATTAAAACGATAACAAGAAATTGCGGGAAATAAAGAATGACATTCCTCTATACGGCGAATAGCAAAAACAAAATAAGATGCAACAACACAAAAGAAAACGCATAAAAATAAGGATTAAAGCTAACAAACATAAGACTGGCAAACAACGATTCTAATAAAGCTAAATTATATTCTAAAGAGATTTAGAAACACCGTCGTCTAAATAATTGGTATCACAGGTTTAGACAATAAAAGAAAGCTTGCACATAACAAAAGAAACTGGATGCATACGACTTTTTTTCTTTCAAAATAACAGAAGACAACATAAGCTGCGAGATCAGATGAGCAATATCTCTAGTAAGTCATTTTTATGCAGACCTAATAGTATTCTTGATGGTGTCAGTGCTGCAGTAGCTAAAAAAGAGCCTGGGCTTGTAATCATGAAGTCTTGAAATTGAGTCCTGGTAATGGCACTGTGTCTTAGGGATAGACGCTCTAAATCACATTCCTCAACCCGATCAGGTGTTTAACGAAGTATCAGCTTATGAAACATGCGATGGATTGGCATTATAGTCAATGAAGATAATATGTCTTCGTTCGTTTGAGCAATAGAAACCGGAGTGAGCACCGACACTCTTGACAAGATCTTAGTAGAGATTACTTAGCTTTATTCTTGGCCATTAGACCCAATCCTACCTCCATAGCGATTTGAGCCCGAGTTGTTTAATTCAGAAGTGAATATCGCGCCACTTCGCTATGTCAAAGAGTCCCTATCGCCGACCAAGAGTAACAACAACACTAGGAAATGATTGATGGAACTCCTTGATGAAGAGCTTCATAAACATTGCATTGACTAGGAATTGCTAACATTACATGGGATGAATATGAGGCATTGGGTATTAATAAAATGCATTAAGCTGAAGTTCAAATCGTTTATTCATCCCCGTGGTGAAATTAATTACCAGACGTGTAAAAATTACATGTATGCATTGGACATGAAAAAGTGACAATAACGACAATATCATAAAAGTGATGGAGAAACAAAACCTTTAAGTAAATAAAATGTACATTGTTATACAAAAAATTAAATAATACCATTATGTTATAAAAGGCCTAATTTTAAGAAGCTCTGCTAATATGTGTGAAAGAAGAATATATATTTGTAAGAATTGGGTGTTATTATTCCTATTATAATAAGATAGCTAATTAATCTACTTAGACACATATTGAGAGATGTTTAAAGGTAATTATATAGCTTAAAATGTAAAATGTAAATGTAATGTACATATATGATGATTTAGTAAATTAGTTAATTGATAGTTATAGTTTTATATCAAAATAAGTCTATTAAATAAATAATAACATTGATATAATAATATGTAATATAAAACCTTCTATTAAGCGATAGAGATATATTGAGTTGGTTCCACTATGGACAATATGAGGAAACTGAGTAGTTTAGTTGATAGTTAATAGATTGGTAAAGTTGCTCTTTTTCTTTCAAAAGGCGAGTCGGTGCTGTAGATTATGGGTTCGAGTCCCATCCTTACTATGATCTTATTCAATGTATCCTCTTTTTTAAGTCTTTATTGCTTATACTGAGGGTAACTTAATACTTCTATGTCGCTTATCGTTACTAGTTGTGTCACATACCAATGTGGGTCATTTATATTTATACTGTCGTTATTTTTTTTTTTAATACAGTAGGCCCTATAGGGTTTTTGGTGACTTTACAGGAGAGTCAAAAGAGTGCGTATGTAAACCAAGCCCACAGTTTATATCAGAATCTTATTGTTAAAATCGAATATGGTAGTGTATCATGTGCTTCAACTCCACATTCAATTTCTTATAAACATAAGCTGTTGTAAAAGGGATATGAGTAAAAACGTATTCTTGTTAAGGTCTAGCCGAGGTTGAATAGAGTTATTATAGGTCATATACTGTATTTTTTTTTTAAATATATCTTTGAACAAGTAAAATGTCAAATAACGCAAAAATCAAAATATAGTTTGCAAGTCTCTTTAATTAGCGAAAATTCAAAATTCAAAGGACTGTTTTAGACCACAGGATGAACTTTTAGGGAGGAAGAAAGACCTAATATATCCGACTAACATCGATGCTAAAGAATTTATAATTTACTTTGGGGGCTATTTACAGAAAAAGATTTTTTCAATATTTGTTCAAACTCAGATATAATTCCTTGTCATAAAGAGGCATCTATTTTCTCAGGAGAAACACTTTCGATTTTGTGGATCTATTTCTGTTGAGGAAATTAAATCGATTATAAGTTCATCACCTAATAAAACATGTTCACTTGACCCTTTCCCCACACCTCATTTGAAATCATGCCTTGAAATGATATCCCTTTTTATCACAGATGTTTTAAACTCTTATTTAAATTCAAGCACTGTCCAAGATAATTATTAGAAAGCTATTGTTATTCTATTATTGAAAAAGTCAGGATTTGAGCCGAGTGTATTTTCCAATTATCGACCAGTTTTGAATCTACCGTTTTTTTCCCAAATTCTTGATTAAAGTAGTTTGAAAACGAATACTTAGTCATTTAGATGTGAATTCATTGCAACTTGATTTTCAATCTACATATAGGGCGGGCCATAATACAGAAACGGCATTATTGGAAATTGTAAACGATTTGTTGGGTCGTATGGATAATGGGTCAACCTTTGTATTAAGTTTGTTAGATCTATCAGCAGTATTAGATACAATAGGTCATACCATTCTCTTGGATAGATTAAGGGCCCTTTATGGCATTTCGGACACGGCATTGAGCTGGTTGCGGTCATATCTTACGAATCGAAAGCAGTTCATTGCTGTGGGCGATGTGACGTCAAGGGAATAATGTCTTAATTTTGGTGTTCCTCAGGGTTCTGTCTTAGGTCCTTTTCTATTTATAATGTATATCTATCCTTTAGTTGACATTTTTAAAAGTCATAATCTCAGTTACCATCAATATGCTCATGACACTCAAATATATAATACTGATTTAACTCTTGGTATTGATAGTGCCACTGAGTTGACTAGATGGTGTGTAGCCGATGTGAAATGTTGGATGGATGCGAAACGACTTAAATCAAAAGGTGAAAATAAACAACAGGAGTGATGAAAATTGGTTCTCATAAAAATCTGGAAAAAAACATGAAATTGACCATGTTACTTTTGATAATGTTGAAATTGGATTCGTTGCCAAAGTGAGAAATTTAGTGGTAATAATTGATTTTGAACTTTCCATGAAATATCAGATCAGTTATTTGGTAAAATCTTTAACTTTCTCATTACATCAAATCCGTACCATCCGACCATTCATCTCTTACAATGCGACAAATCAGTTGGTCACCAAATAACCCAGTGATAAAACGTGTTTTCACGTACTCAGAACAATACATATGTATACTTTGGAATATCTTTTCAAAATAACTGTGAGATTTATTTGAATGTATTCTTTCAAACTAGTCTCGATTTATTTCTCTCCCTGTGATCTCAGGTGTAAAGTACATAAAAAGAGTAGCATGTTTTCTTCTATAATGAAAGACAATGGAATTATAATATATTATGCTGATATCAATCAGTCTTCACATCAGCAGAATGAACGATAGCATGTGATACTTTTCCTCGTCTATCTTTAAAATAAAGTGACTGGGGTATCTTGGCTAGAATTTGCTTATTTTAACATTGTATGCGTTACCATTATAATTCATAGCGTTGTTTCTTGGTTTGAAATCAAATGTATTATATCAAAATCAAATACAGCATGTAGGATTACATTAATGCTAAACTATTCCGCTTATACATGTAGTACTGTATAATTTTGCAATTGATTTGTTTAATTTCAAGAAGACCCCGTACACATTATAATTACTCAAAAGTCTTATACCTTACAATATACAACAGTAAGGAATCGATTCATCACAATGGCATTAACGTGTTTGCTTCTATCTATATAATAGATTATTATCTAAATTAAAAAGCTTGGAACTAAACAACATAATATATTTCTATGTAATTCTCCCATCCTCCCTATTTAAGTATTTTGGGCTTTCAGAATACCGAAATGACATTTCATCCCTCCTTTCCTGTCACGAGCCGTCTTATATCCTTCTGCCAAAGTCAAATTTCTCTTCCCCGATGCCTCTTTAATGTCTTCTACCCACTTTCTACGTGGTGTGAGTGGCGTAGTGGCTAAGGGACTGGATTTATGGTCATGAGGTCGAGGGTTAGAAATCCGGTCGATGCGCTGCGGCGTAGTGCTCTTTGGAAAGACACTTTACACACATTTCTCACCCGACTCAGGTGGTGAAATGAATACCAGTTAATGCGACTGGGGAAGTAACCTGCGATGGACTGGCGTCCTATCCAGGAGGATCGTTGATTATCGCTTGCTTGCGCCATTGAAACCGGGGATAAGCACCGGCATAATGGATCTTTAAGGCTAAGAAGAGCTTATTTACCCACTTTCTACGGTGTCTACCTCTAAGCATTTTATGCTGGGTTTGAGCCCTGAATACTGTTTCAACTATGCTAATATCATTCATAGTATTCACGTGATCAAATCACCTAACTTGGTTACTTTCTATCTTACATGGTCACGTTTCAGGATTCTGATTAAATATTTATAAGTAGAGCATGTTTGAATACATCAAGTCCACTATGCATTCTCTCTCACTTTTAGCTGTGATAAGGGTGCCTGCTTTAACAATTGTTATTATTCATCATTAATATTCATTGGTATACATATAATATGTAATATATAATCGACGGATGATATATGATTGTTCTGTTTTAATAATTGTTATTATCTTTTATTACCATTGTTATGCATAATATGCGTAATATATAGTTGATGATAATAAATGACTAATCAGTGCCATTATAAATAAAATAAAAGTTTATGAGCTATGTATAATTTAATGGTATTGCATTTTAAATAGGGTGTAAAGGGATTATGTTGTTCCAATAGCCTTAAATATTAAGTTGTGTTATAATACAAAATGCAACAATTATGGCGAACTTTGGATATAGTTATCGCTTTTCTTGTTCTCGTCGCAATCTCTACTAAGACTGCATAGACTAGGACAGTTTTATCTACCGAAAACTAATAACTTTACCGACGACACAATGACAAAGACGTTTTAGCGTCATTTTGGTTTAACATGTTTACACCGTATTGCACTTACTTTTATGAATGGAGTGTAGTTTAGATTATTAAATAACTTATAATGTAGCGATATGGAGTGAATATGGAGTGGCCCAATCGTTGATACACAGGGATGCCGGGTGTTAATTCCGCTACATG
>JAUEKR010053286.1:0-16421 GCA_031762895.1 Corambe burchi
TTATTATTATTATTATTATCATTATTATTATTATTATTTTATTATTATTATTATTATTATTATTATTATTATTATTACTATTATGCAATAGTTATAAATGCCTGTATTTAGTATTCTTATTATTTACATATTTTTATTTAATTTGAACTTATGCAGTCATTATACATATACGCTAGTTTATATCAAATTCATTTACCCTTTTATTGTCTTGATGTCTTTCTATATTTTCTTATACGATGTTTTGTTTATTTTTATAGTTGCATTATTGTATCGTTTTTACATGTCTGAAATAAATTTCCCCTAAAAAAGGAATGATAAAGCATTTGAATTGAATTGAATTGAATTGAAAAGTATCTATACGCTAGTAATACGCGCATTTAAGGCAACCCATGCATGCTTCAACAGGAGTTCAGATGGCATTGGATTATACATGCCTGTTTAGGAAGCTGATCAATCGTAAAATGCATTGAGAGACTCGTGGTATGTGTGCTATATGATGATTAATAATGATGCATGCTGTCATTCTCGTTTCATTACTAACAGCTACCATCATTTATTTACTACTGATATTGTTATTGTTATCATCAATTTAACTTTTCTTAAAACTACCTTTTTGTTTATGATAATAGTGTTATTTATAATTATCTTGAAATATTGCAGTTATTGGTATAGTAGTATTGTTGTTTTTGGTGTTGTGCGTTCTTCTTATATGATGCTTTATATTCCCCCCTTCGTTTTTTTCCAATTTTCCAAATAATAAAAATAATGCTTTTTGGTGCGATATTTTTTTTTTTTTTTTTTTTTTTTTTACTATTATAGACATTTTTCATTATCCGATACCTGAGTAGTTATCGGAAAACAAGTAAAGAACGTAATTACCAGTCTCTACGTGACCTTGAATAATGTCCTTGACCTTGGCTCCATAGATAGAAGCGTAGTATTCCATGTCATCCAAAAATACCGAATGCTTGTAGGTTGACATTTCAGACGGAAGGCAATTCACCCAAGTAGCCTGGAGTTGCTGTCTCAACTGGAATAAGTAGTGGTAATTAATGTCTCGTTGCTTCAGAATACAATTGATATATTTATATTATGCCCTACTTCTGGGGCATTATAGGATATAACCATATATTGGTGCTTAAATGCGGATACCTTATGACGCATATCAATTACATCTCTGTAGTCTAGTGGTGAGGCACTAAGCTCGTGGATGAGAGGTCACTGGTTTGAATATGTACCACGGCGGTGCAGAGTTCAATCCTTGGGAAATGTTTTTTACACGCATTTCCTTACCCCACTCAGGTGCAATGAGTATCCTAACATAGACAGAGATAAATAGGCAGAGATGAATATTGCCCGAATTCTAGAATGACGCGCTTTTCAGGCAGTTCTTCTGTATGCTCAAAGAGGAGTTGAGATGGTACTGGAATTAACAGGCCTGCCGGAGACTTTTGTAAAGCGCTTTGAACATTTTAAAAAATAAGAGGGATAGCGCGCTAAAAATGTTCACTTTAATATTCACTTTAATCATCCCAATATCATTCTCAATTTAAAAAATGTCCCCCAAAAATGAGGTTACTTCTATGCATTTGTTCTATTGTCTTGCACAGAACATGCAGATGGATATTTTCTTTTTTTTTAAATGTGTATTGCTGGATATAGAGCAACTGTGTTCTGGGTCAAGCATTATTTGGATCGAGATCTATATCACTTTAAAAAATCATAAACCTCTAAAATGCTGACCTCACGTTTTATTTAATTGCCATTAAAATCAGACATTATAAATGAATGTTTAAAGCATTTGCGGACCAAAATAATAGAGTTATGTGATCGGGCATACAGTGGCCTTCACTTATAGTGAACTCGGTTGTAGCGATTTTCTAATGTAGCCATCCTTTTTTTCCATGGAACGGTTCCTTTTCAACAATGTTAGATGTATCAGTTATAGCGAACTTCGAGTGTAGCGATCAAATTTCTCTGTCACCCAACCACATTGCTACAAGTGAATATTACTGTACAATCAATACTGTAAACCAATTTGTCCTTTGATCGTCCGATAAGGTTAGAACCAACGACATATAAACCTCATTTACAAATTCAGTATCAGGGTGGGATTCCGACATGGGACCTTTGCACATCAGCCCAACGCTCTACCAAATGAGTTACACATGCTGTTCAATGTTCAAAATTTATATCTGCTGGTCTCATCATTCAAATCCAAATATCAATACTGTTCTAAAAGATTATTTTGAAGTGAAGAAAACGTTGTTTCTATCATTTAAAAGCCTAGACTAACCATAATTTACCTGATTGATAGCAATTTTATCGACGTAGCGAGGATCTGTGAACAGCTCGTTGAGAAAATCGTTAGTTCTGGTCTCGTGGAACGATGGGAACGCGTTGGACTGCTGAGTCGAAGCATTCTTGGTAAGCTTACAACTCCGGATACTCTCCAAGGTAAACATTGGAGGACTTGCATTTCTTTGGCTTGAAGGACCATTCTCTGAAGCGTGCTGCTCACCTTGATCTTGACCAAATGCATTTGTTTCTAAGAAATCATGAGCGCGGATGCTATTATTATTGGGGCATTGATGAGCCGATGATATTGTGTTTGACATAGACATAGTCTGACTGTGTTGTGATATCCACGCAGTCGTAAGTGTTTCATCTCCTCTATGTGTTTTATAAAGATGGTGGTGAGGAGGATTATTTGCAGTTGGAGCGGAGAGGTCATCGAATGCGATTTGAGAGTTTAACAGCAGTGACGCGGAAGCCTTTTCTTCCTTGTCCGTTGTGTCCATTGGTTCGGGCATGGATGAAGAGGATGTAGACATTGCAGTCGGGTTTATTGCGAAACAAACAGTAGTGTTATTTGGAGTACGGAAATCTTTGGAACTACAAGTACCAGATTTTACGATATCCCCAGCAGTTACAGTGTTAATGAAATCATGCTGTGAAGGAGCACTGAATAAAGGTTTGGTTGTGGTTGCTCTGTTTGATAAAGACATTGAATCGCTATCAGTATATTTCAAAACTGATGGAGCTTTCTCAGAAGTAGAAGAAGAATTTGGTGCATTCGTTTGTTGCGTTTGTGAATTATGTGATTCTAAACCAATTACTTGTGTGTCTATACCGGTAGTATCGTCTTCATCTTGTTGCTCAACGTTTTGATGAGTGTTGTTGCAGTCGTGTAATAATTTTGAATGTGTTTGCTGCAACTGATGAGTGTTCGAGTTGGTCGTTGGTCTTATGGCTGTGAACACGTTTGCCGTTGGCGATATCCAAGTTGACGACACTGGTGCATTCACGACACCCGAACACTCCATGATTTCAAATTGAGGTACAGTGGTCACTTTTTTGTTATTACAGTAAATTCCGTCGCAGCCTTTGTGCGCAAAAGCATCGCTCGAGATGGTGCTAGATCTTTCAGTTGTTACGCAAACGTTATACGAGTCGATAGTCGTGGAAGGTAAGCTGCAGTCTTCCTCTTGTGTTGTAGATAAATAGAGCGATTGCATATTGTCACTTCTTGATTCAGAGTCAGGACCGATCATCGTCGTTGCATTATTGGTCGCTTCATTATTTCCGTAAGATCCCATCGGGATGTTTCGAGCTCCTGCAAAGAAAGCGAGAGCCCTGCAGCTTGATCTTTGTTTGGACGGCGCGTTACCAATTGCGTAATGCGTTTGTTGTACCGATATCGACGTGTCTTCGTTGGCGTCAACGTCATTGGAGTCTTGATTTCTGCACGTTAGGGAGAAATGGTCATGCGTATCATTACGTGATAAATCCTTCCGCTTGTTGATCATAATTTCTCCTTGAAGCGGTGACGCTGAATCCTTTGAAGGTGCGCCAAAGAAACCCCTCGTATCGGTTGACATTGACGAGATGTGTTTGCTTGATATTTTTATTTTTGTAGAAGCTTGTGCGTTCTCTGGCTTCGACTGTGAAGAGTTTGCCGTCGAGTGGATGGTGATGGAGTTATTCCTGTGCAGCTGGCGTGTTGCCCCACTCGTTTCAATAAATGTTGACACACGCTGTTGTTGCTGGTGTTGTTTATTTTTTAAGCTGAATCGGCTGTCCATGACATCCATTGACCTTGTTCTGTATAGGACTGCACTGGTTGTGGGAATGTTGAGAGATTGCCCTCCTGTGCTGTCTCTACTGGTGCCATCGCTATTATCGTTGTCACAGTTGGAAGAGCTCTTCTTTTGCGAGGGCGGCTCTGGGATGTGGAGATTAGCTGTGTGTTCAACTTGCTGCCATAGGCAAGGCATAGACTCGGATCCGATACTGTTCTTCTTCCTCGAACACGCTAGTGAAGGCCAAGTGACAGTAGACGACGAATCGTCAGTCTTTGCTTTATCAGCCACGACATAAGTATCGTCATGACGCGCTAGAGAAAACGACTTTGGACTGGAAAATGAACTGTCCTTACGCGGGTACAACGATGGTGAAGAAAACTGGAGATGATGATGGCGTTGATGATTATAATGATGATGATGATGATGATGATGGCATTCCGATGATGACGATTGAGTATCATCGTCGCTGTCGCTCTCGGACGATAGCGTGAACTCGACATCACAGCCTTGTGATTCTTTCATATTTTGAGAGCCCCAAAGAGGATTTTCAGAGTCGGCTGCATTGTTCTGGCCTCGATATGCGCTCATTCTCATAATCTCATTGCCTACAGCCAAATTTGCAGCGTGGTGGGAATTAAGCTCATCAGCGTTGAAGTTTAAGCTGTATTGATTGAGCATAGATTTGGGCGGGTATGAGTCTTCCGATTCTCTACACGCCGTCACTTGGGGTGACTTTTTCTCCGCACTTCCAGTGCAGCCGATTCGAGCTACATCCGCCCATCTTAGCGGCTTGGTCGTTTTTCCTGATGACGTGTGAGTATCACGATGCGTTTCCTTATGAGCTAAGATCTTTGGTTGATCTCTAGTTGTCCTAGCCTCTGCATGCTTCTTGCTACTGTCGGCATTTCCCCATTCTTTTTTATCGCCTTCGTCCGCGGACTTCTTAGAAGTCGCTCTGGAAATAGGCGGAAAATCGTCTGCGATTGACGTTCTAGAATCGCGTTGAAATGAACCACTTTCTCGTCCTACTACCCCTCCTCCTCTCCAAGTCTTAGCTGGATTCCCGGCTTTAGCCGTCAGCATCATTGGCGGCATCGACGGGAGGATGTTATTCCTGACTTCCGGTTGGTTTAAGAGGCTGGCTGCCAATCCCATGTGTGGCTTACTGACGTCGAACAATGCGATCGGAGATTCGGTTCCATGCCGTTGGATAACCCTGATTTTTGGGACGACGGCGTGAGTTTGTTCGTCGTCCGAACTCGCGTCGGCTGCGGCCGCAAGATTTTGTTGAAGATTAGACGCGTGACCCATTTTTGACGAGCGTCCCTGTTGTTTCTTCTGACGTTTTTTCTTCTTACGGTTCTCTCGCTTCATTCTCTCTTGTTCCTCTTCCTCCAGTAGCTCTGCCAAGTTCCTTTCTCGGTCGGTCGCTTCGATACCCTCAGCAAAGCTCACGAAGTCTCCGATAAGGCAGTCAATTTTCTCGTGACTCAATAATGGGAAGAAAGCCGGTAGGACGTCGAGAATAGGCTTCTTGTGAATAAGCAGACTTTTATACTGGCTGATTTGGTCCCGACTGGAATGAAACAAAAAATGAATGCAAGGAAAAGTCAATAAACTAACAAAAAGAGAGTTATATAAAGATATGTAATATTGAGAATTATTGCAATATTTGAAGCAAAGATTTTTAAATTTGTGAGCCCTTTATATTATTCATGTGTGACTCTGTGGTCTTCGTGTGGCTCTGTGGCGTAGTGGTATAGCATTCAGCTCGTGATCGAGAGGGTGCGTGTTCGAATCTCCATTTGCGTCACTCAAAGTTAAATCCTTAGGAAAAGTGTTTAGCACACATATCCTCACATCTCTCAGGTGTAAATAATAACTGGCCACAGGCAGAGATGGATATTGCCAGAATGCTAGAATGACGTGCCTTTAAGACAGCTCTTCTGTATGATCTTCGTGGAGTTGAAATGGTATTGGAATTAACAGGCATATCGAAGATCTTTTTGTAAAGCGCTTTGAGCATTTTAAAAATAAATAGCATAGTGATATGCAAATGTTCACTTTAATTATGTTTACATTCATTGCCAAAATTTCTTAGTGTAGGATAATCATTGTTGATAGCACAAAAAACCCCACATCAAAACACCAACAAAACCAACCGAAAAAGTCAAATTTATCATATTTAATCTATATGCATCCACACACAAGCATGTCATAATATATGCACACAAACATACAATATTTGAAATAAAACGATACTCCAACGAGATTAAGTTATCATTTTATATAGATAATCACAAAATACCGTACAAAAGGATTCCCATCTTACCAATGCTGCTCCAGCCAATTTCTTCCCACTGATGAAGAAGTCAAAGCCATAATGGGCAGCACCAAGCTGATCGACACTGGTATAAAGTTTGGACTGGCCTGGATTTGAACTTCCAGTCTTTTGGTTACTGCGTTTGCTCCTTAACGTAGACAATATTTATTTAATGTCAGTTATGAATTATATATTGTAAAGATAACACATTGCCCAGAACAGTGATAACTTTAAATAGTATTGCAATATACTACAGAAGCGATGTGACTTAGGTTTAAGTCATAAAACCCAAAGGTTCCGAATTCAAACCCTGGTTTCTGCTTCATTATGCTGTATCTTCGAGGAAAAGCGCTCATTCCTCAAGCCATCATAATGCATTTAACTGGAATCGGTACCTGATTTTAAAATTGTCAGTGAAAAATCATGTTACAATAACCTAAAGTAGCGCTATGAATAATGTCAAGGTCTTAAAATGCAAAAGGCTCCGAGTTCGAACATCCGTTTCCATTTCAGCTTTGCTATGTTGTGTGCGCGAAATCATTATAATGCATTTGAATTGAATAATATTTTGGGGAAATATCATCCATCCTACTCAGAGCAGATCACAGATGCTAGTTTTCCTTTTGATGGTTTTTCAATGAAGTTCATGAATGTACAACAATTATACGGTAAAAAAGTAACCTCTTCTTTGACCTAAAGGTACATAAGGCCGGTGCTTATCTCCGGTTTCATTGACGCAAACGAGCGACCATAAACGATCCCACCTGGATAGGACGCCAGTCCATTGTAGGTTACTTCTTCCGGTACTCATTGTAACACATTATAACACCTGAGTCGATTGAGGATTGTGTATAAAGTGTCTTTTTCAAGGATACAACGCCGCAACGCATCAACCGAGATTCGAACCCATTACTTCATGACGCCACATATATACGGTAAATTATAAAAAATTCCACCGTTGAGAAAACTTAAAAGAACACAAATGCAAAAAAAAAATAATACTAAAAAATAAAAAAACGGTAGGAATGATATAGACTAGAGTGACAACGTATTAGTATATACCTTCTATTTGGTGTTTGTGCTGACGAAATAACTTTTTCCGAAACGTTCATTTCTATGTCTCTCTTTTTGTAGAACTAATTCCTACCTTTTTATGTATTTATGTAATTTTTTTCTTGTTGGCTGTATTTGTAAGTATAACATTATCTTCGTGATGCATGCATGCATTGGTATTGTCTATGTCCGTCGTAGGTGTAAAACCTTTTCTGTAATAATCATAATTTGTATTACGCACATTGGAACAAATTATTCTTATACAGAGTTCCCCAGTCAACAGTAATACCCATTCTAACGGGCCACGGCAGAACAACCTCACACATGTGTAAATGAGGACTCAGAAATAACGAATTATGCACACATTGTACCATACAGTACCAGAAACGGCAAGACACATCGTCCGGGAATGTCCTGTTACAATTACAAGTCTGGAGGGCAGCTTTGAAACGATCCTCAACAGCGAGGACAAGTTTAAGGACTGGATGGAGTCATTTCATTTGGAGATGTAGCCATACGCTACTACTAGCAATACCCAAGCACATTACATCAGATGGCAAACTTTGAAGAAAAAAAAGATTCTACAGTGGAACCTCTGCATTTATGACCCATAATAATCGGGAAATCATAGGCAAGCAGTTACAATGAAATGCAGAGTATGAAACCTCAAAAAATCGGGAATCCCCGATAATATGGATGATTTCCTAACTCCGCGTGGCGTCCCAATTTAGTGGTTCCAATATTGGATATTAAGATAAGATGATAAGATAAGATAAGATGATGCTTCATTCGTCTTGAAAAATACAACAAAAAAAATTGTTGTAGACGTATTTACAGTAAAAATTAACAAAAAATAAATAAATGTATATGTATATATAAGCTGTTAATTGTTGCAAATACAAATACATTACCACATTAATGGACTTTAACAACATAAAAGATTAATAAAAAGAATTTTAATTTCAAATATATATTAACATCATTTAATATAGTGACATACCATTCAAAGTCAAAAATTGCATCAGAAAGTCATTTCTACAGATCGCAGTCATCTTGGTGCTGTTGTCGCAAGCACCGCTTGTCGCTTTGTGTGAGGTTGCTGTAGATGATGCTGTGTGAGATAATGGCGTTGATGATGATGAAAGCAACGATGACGCACGTGCTGAAGATAAACCATTGGTGGCCCCAGATGAATGAAGATCCTCTTTGTCAATGCTCTCTCCACAAATGAAAAATGTAAGCAACCAACACGCCATAGATAAAACCTAAGGCAAGAATGGTATGTAAAATTAAGGTGAAAAGATTTGTTTTATAAGTGTGACATCTCAAATTGATGAACTAGAGAGCAGACGAGCACAAAAACAAATACCTTTCCGGTAGAATACCTTCTTCATCAAACAAAGGATCAATATGCCATCTTAGAGCAAGATGAATGAAAAAATAGAAACAGGTTGGATGCGCTCTACATTAGGAAGACAAAAACAGAACGTTCAGTTTTTGTCTTTGTCTTCCTAATGAAGAGCGCATCCAACATGTTTCAATTTTCTTTTTCATCATAGAAAGGACAACTAATATAGACGAAAGAGACAAAGAAGAGATCTTTATATTCTGTCTCTCTGGTTTATCTTGTTTATCATTTCTATGCTGATGAAGTAAATCGACCGAAACGTTCCTTGCATTAGCTGTTTGTCTTCCGTCTAGTTCATTAAGCTAACTTCTCACATCCTTTTTCTTCCTACTTTTATATCTCAACGGTGGTTTATTTCTAAGGATTGTGTTTGTCGTTTCAAAAGCATTAAAAGGTGAAGGGAAGCAGCAGAAGGATTAGTATCCTTACAGTTGCTATGCATCGTGCGTATTCTTGGTATTTTTGGCATTATTTTCAAGTATTACTTTTTTTTCTTCTTTTTGTAATACTGTACCACTTTTTCGCCTAATGCCAAATTTTTATTTGGTTTTTCCGCCGTCAACATCAGCAATATGGGAAAATAAACATGCTCAGGGTAAACCACGATGCCTCGAATGGGAATAGAATCAATGACCCTATAATCCAGTAGTCCAATGCCCTCTCTGCTCAGCTATCGTGACACTTTACATATGCCAATTCAGAATTAAGAAGTTTCTCATTGATTATCTTGTGATGAACACGTGAAACCATCCAATGACATATAACGCTTCTTCAATTATATTTTAAATGTTCAGAGCCTAAACAAAGAGGTCCCCGACATGTCAGTTCATTCCAATACCATCCCAGCTCCTCGCGAAGCATACAGACGAGCTGCCAAAAAGGAGTGTCATTTTAGCATTCTGACAATATCCATCTCTGCCTATTATAGCCGGGTTCTTATTGTACTTGAGTGGGGTGAAGATATGCGTGTGTAAAAAATATCGTTAACAAGATATTTAACTTGGCGCTACCTTTAAGCGAATTCAAATACGAGACCTCTCGATCAATAGCTGAGTACCTTACCACTAGAGCACAGAGCCACAAGGTGTAACCATAATGTGTATAAATACCTGCAATGCTTGACACTTCTGTTCAACAATGCCAATCAGGGAATCGATGACTTGCGCGTCGTGTAGATGGTGCAGCGCCAACCTGAACGTGTCACTCCCAGACTGCTGATGAGTGAGGATGAAGATGACCATTACAGTGAGCAGTTTGTACTGGGCCTGACTGGTCACCTTTGGGTCAAGAGTAGCCATTCTGGACGACACGATTCGAGTCTGAAATTGATACATAATATATTAACAATATTACATAGTATTATATTATGAAGACACATTTGGCATTTATTAATTTAGTTTGTTTTTTAAGTAATCACCACTAGACCCTGTGTTGAATACATAGCCAAGAAAAAAAAACGTGTCTCTTTACTGTTGGTTGTTATGATTTTTTTACCGGTGACGATGTTGCCTCTGAATCTAACGTCCCGGGTTCGAATCCGGGTGAACGCAACAATTTTTTCTGCGTTTTTCACACACCTGATTCTAGGGTAGGAAGGATCTGACATCTAGTCTGCTTGGATACAGACGAAAATCTAGGAGGTCCTGTGTTTACATTTAAGCACGTTAAAAATCCCTTGGTGGTTTAAATCGCAAAAAGCAGGCTGCTAAAAGCCGCCATCGGGGCAAAATTTGAAAAAAATCTTACCCAGTCAACAGTAATACTCAAGCATAATTGTATCATTTTGCAACAATTGAAAGAAGAAGCTCGTCTAAGCGATAATGGTAATCTATGCTCTACAAATCGCATTATGTACTTTACCTTGAAGTAGTGAACTTGCTGATCCAAAGGGAGCTGATTCATCAAGGCCATCACAGCATTCATTTGGTGGTCAAGGGTGATAGGCTGACACATCGTCAATACCTCTTCCTGAATGATGTATTACCATAGATTACGTACACGTAGGCGAATATGAAGTAAAAGAGTGTTAAAGTAAGTAAAGCTCTTCTCAGATCTAAAGGCCAATGAGGCATGTGTTTATCCCCGGTTTCAGTGGCGCAAGTGAGCAAAGATAAAAAATCCCCCTAAATAGGAAGCCAGTCCATAAAATCGCAGATAACTTCACCAGTCACGTTACCCGGTTCTCATTTTAACACATGAGCCGAGTGAGGAATGCGTGTAAAGTGTCTTTTCTAAGGACACAACACCGCAACGCATCGACCGGGGTTAGAACCCACAAACTCATTATCGTAAGTCCAAACCCTTAGCCACGGCATCACTGACGCCACACCACCTAAAAGAAAAGTGTTACAAGACATCAAATTACCAATACAAAAACCACCACTTCAGAAAGCAATCGTTATATTCACTGGAACCTCGTTTTAGGGACGCCTCAGTGGATTATGAAAATGTGCCAACAACACAGGTTTTCCCGAGTAATGGAGTTAAATGTACTGTGTTATATAGCAATTATTGGTTGCCTACAATTCCGTGCCCATTTTGCAGAATTTCGTGCAGTTTTAGTGTTCTGATAAGTTACCACCTCTGTCTATAAAAAAACCGAGTACTCATTGCAGCTGAGTTGGGGTGAGATAATGTGTGTGAAGAACCTTTCCTTTTCCGGTGGATTTAACTTTGTATCGTTGATAAGCAGATTCAAACCCCAGGACCAATCGATTAAGAGTTCTTCTTTCAATATGCCAACTGACTCATCTAGTTGAGTATTACTGTTGGCGCGCATGGTCAAGTTATTTATAAATGAAATGTGTATTGATTATGGTGATCATATCAATACAGTTAGGTTAAGTGCATCTTTGAATGATTCGTTGCCTCTGGTAGGGCGTTCCATGATGTAGCATGCAATACGAAAAAAAAACCCAGTTTGAGGTTTAACATGTCAAATTATATACCCTGGGTCATCATCTCTTGAAATATTATTTCACCTTGAAGTAATGCACGTGCTGATCGTAACCAATATATTTTATCTATGTACTCTAAGTGTCAAAGTGACCGAGCGGTTGAGGCATTGGACTGCGGACCGAAGGGTTCCGGGTGAGGGTGCTGTGGTTATTTACACTAATTGCTTACATTGGCCACGCTATAATTCCAGCGAAGCTCGGTTTACAGTGAAAAACCAAGAAACCAATTTCCCCTCGGGGTGAATATTAGTGGCATTTTTTTTATTAGCAGCATTATGCCTCTTATAACATTGTCGCAAGTGCCAGTTACTAACGGCCTTGGGTTATGATCATGAGGTTGAAGGCTCGAACCGTGGACGTAGTGTCACGTTGTGTCCTTAAAAGAGACACACTATGCACATCCCTCACAACACGTATGCGTTAAAGAGTACCGGTTACAAAACTGGATAAGTAACCTTCATCCAGAGTAGAGGAAGTCATAGATATTCACTAATTTGCGCCTTAGAAACCAACTATATTGGTTATATTATTACCAAATATAACCTTATCTTTAGGCATAATAATAATCTCCAACCAAAAACTAGTAACTTACATCGGTGGTAGCGCTAACAGGATATTGAGTTTCTCCAGTCGCATTTCCATCCTTATCCGCGCCATTCGAGTTTTCTTTGAGTGGGGAATCGTTTTGAGCTACCTTCAGGGTGGTCTTCTGCGAATCTGGAGACTAATACGTTGAGTGTGACATAGAACAAGGCTGTTATAGACTACATTCAACGTCAGGTTAGCATACAATGCTACTTAGTCCAATACTTCAGAATAGTCTTTCGCTTTCGTCTAAATCTCAATCCACCAAATAGCCCATTGCATACAATCTGTAAACGCTTGTAAATTGGCATACACTCTTACTCTTATGTGGCGTCAGTTGTGCAGTGGCTAAGGGTCTGGACATGATCATGAGGGAGGGGGTTCGAACCCCGGTCCGTGCATTGCGGCGTTGTGTCCTTGGGAAAGATACTTTACACACACACTCCTCAGACCCAGGTGTTAAAATGAGTACAGATTAACGTGACTGGGGAAGTAACCTGCGATGGACGGGCGTCCTATCCGGGGGATTGTTGATCTTTGCTCGCTTGCACCATTGAAACCGAGGATAAGCACCGGTCTTATGGAGCTTTAGGTCTAAGAAGAGCTTACTAAGTAAGGGTATGGTGGAAAACATTTTCTTCCTTTTTTTCCCAAGTTTGCTCATAATTAGCGTTTGCGTAAAACCAATCCGATGATGTATAGCTCGGTTCTTCATTTACTTATTCTTTTCTTTGTTATTTTTAGGTGGGTGGGGTGGAATTTGGCGAGGAGAGGGGTGAAGATAAAATGTTTTCACCAGTAATAATAGTGTTCATTCAATTTAAAAGAATAAGATCGCATTATTAACATGGTTATTGTCGTTGTTGAATTATGATCATGGTGATAAATAATGGTCATCATAATAAATCAATACGTATTATGAAGTATGTCTAATGATGGTGATGTGATAATGGTGATGATGATGGTGATGTGATGATGGTGATGATGATGGTGATGATAATAGTGATGATGATGGTGATGAACATAGTGACGATGATAGTGATGATTATAATAAGATTTTGATTTTACTCAAGCTAAGAATTTATCATTATGCATTATAATTGTTTTACAGTTAATATATCACTTGACAGAGAGGCGAAAGGCTTCTTAGTATTCATATTTATATAGCAAATAATTGAGGAAATACATGTACCCTACAATGAACTGCAAAAAATATGTTACCATCGTTGACCCAATGCCGTCGTCAGGTACACCAGTCACAAGTGGCCCAGTTGTTGACATGATTGCTGCAGCGTTCATAGGTAGCAGGATTTGATCTAGATCCATCATCACTCCGTTGTAAAATACATTAGATGTCACATTCCTAGATCCTGGCGCACCACCGTCAGAAATAATGGTAGCAGCAGCAGTTGTAGTAGTGGTAGTGACTCTAGCGACCTCTATGACAGAACACGCCGGCATTTTAATTTCATTAGAAGTTGCTATCGCATCATCTGGTTGTGTTGCATTTTGCGAGCAGCGACTCATTGTTTTCGGCGTGGATTGGTCATCTGATGTACATAATGGTGTGCCTTCTTTGGTTGTATGGAGCATACACTGACTATCACTACTCCTAGCCGCATCATTTGGTTTAGACTTTGTTTTTATTTCGTTTTGTTTCGACCATCGAGGTTTGATGCAGGTGAAGTTTTGATGGTCATCCTTGCTCTGACTCTGATGGTTATCGGAATTTTGACACCCCTCGTGTGGTAATGATTTTGAATTTGACGTCTTCTTGTTGTGATTGCTAGGGTCTTCATGAGTTGGGAAACTGGCGCTTTGTCGTTGTGATTTTCTGTGTTTTTGATGAAGTGACGAATCTGACGCTTGAGTATCATGTGAGGAGTCCAAATTGGAGCTTTCTATGAAACTCAGTCCAATAGTTTTCAGTGTGTTTACGGTCGATGCCTTTTCGCATTGATTGGGGTGAGTTGTAGTAGATGAGACAGCGCTACTGCTTGAAGTATTAGTCTCTTGTGCTGATGCGTTCGATATAATATTATTATTAGCCGTGCTTGTAAATCTATCGGAAACGTTGTGCTCCGATTCAGATGCTGATTTCATAACAACATTGATATTATCAGGCTGTTTTGAGATTGATGAAGATGTAGGACAATAATTACTCGGGAAATTCTGCGTTTGATTCATTCTATTATCAATTGGAAGGAACTTAGTTTTTCTTCCATCCACGCATTTACCAGAATTTGACTCTGTCTTTGGTGCCTTGGCGACATTGCTTTGATTTTGAGGTAAATTCGTCGTAGCCTTCACCGTTGTGAAAGAACTTCCACTTCCATGATGCAAGCTAGACGACTGATTGTTGACTAGCAGTCTTACAGCTACAGGGGCGGACGGGTTATCCTCGCTCGTATCACCAGAAAGTGCGTCCTTTTTAGACCGACTGGAACTTTTTGTTGAAGACCGCGACGGCATTTTCTGGCTGTTCAGTTGCGACTGTTGCTGTTGTTCTAATTGTTGGTGAAGCTGCTGGTGTTGTTGGTGGTGTTGTTGACTATGGTGGTTATGGTGATGGCTGAAACGTCTACTTGATTTAGACGACGAGCTGCCCGATTTGTTATGGGAAGACTGTTTCATGACTTTTCTTTGACTATTCAATGCTTTAGTTATAGTAATACATCTGGTTACGCTACTTTATGCTGTTTTGTTTTGTCGTTCATGAGCTTACGCTGCATAATGTTGCTTAGTTTTGTTGCTTTGTTGCTATCGTTTCTTGGTCATGGTTTGCCGCTTTGCTGCTGCGATTATCAATTATTTATTTCTTTAGCTGCTTGTTGTTGCTATTGATTCTTTATTGTTTTGCTATTGTTTATTTGTTTTACTTTGCTATTTATTGCCAACTATCTATTGTTTCTTTGTTTTGTTCTGTTATTTTGTCCTAAGAACTTTTTTTCGTTACATTAGTTTTCTGCTTTGTTATTGCTATCGGTGTAGTTGTTTAGTTAGTTGTTATTTGTTTTGTTTTTAGTTTGTTAGTTTGTTTTTTGGCACTTTTTGTTATTTGTTTCAATTAAATTTAAATATCGTTTGTTTGTTTTGTCTTGCTGCTGCTATTGCTTGATTTATTTCTTTGTATATCGATTCATCTGTTTAACCGATGTCTCGTTACTTGCTCTTTATTCTTCTAAGTAAAAAAAAATATAGACCTAGCTCTGGTTGAATTTGCGTATATAAGTTATATGTGTTGCTAGCGGCTGTGAATCTGTGAAAACAAAAATGTGCAAGTGAGAATGAAATAAATGAAATCGAAGCATTTTGAGATAATGTCGCCTCAATGCACAGTTGCTATATATGTCCCCCTTCCGAAAAATCAGGAGATAGAACCATATTAAATTTTGTACATGATAATAAATACGTTATGCCTCAATTAATTGTAACATCATAATCTCAATCCTTAATAAAAAATAATTTTTAAAAAAAATGTGTGCTATTACATGTATTTTCATAGCACATCACGTTTGGAACTTATTACCGCGGGATATCAGATACTCGAAGACATTTTATCAGTTCAAATCTAAACTAAAGAGTCATCTCTTTACTCTAAAGATGCAGTGAATTAGTTGATCAATTTGACTCTTATTTAGAATGTGCTTTTTATACCTTATTAATTAAAATGTAATACTATTCATATTGTAATGTATGTGCATGCTAATGACTAATTTTTATCTTCAATACCGTACAATGTGCTTATGTATCATTGTCTGTTGAGTTGGCACTATGTGCATATATACTTCATGCTTTAATTCTTACCTTTGTAATAAGTAATATGCTAATTGCATGCAATATTTTGCTTTATAGCAATAGCATTATCATACATACTGTTAAGCGCTCAGAGGCTGCACATGCGGGTTGGGGGCTATACAAATGCTATATTATTAATTATTATTATCATTATTATTATTATTATTATTATTATTATTATTATTATTATTATTATTATTATTATTATTATT
>JAUEKR010053287.1:0-10606 GCA_031762895.1 Corambe burchi
GTGAATTAAAAATTATACAATCTAGAAGACAAAAATACTAGATTATTACTATAACATAAGTACCTGTACATATATGGATTTGTAGTATCATTCAAATATACAGTATTCACAGTGCAATTGTGAGATAAATAATTAAAATATTCAAGACTGACTTAAGTTTTTAAATTAGTTGCTATAGGAATTCAACAGTTAAAAAAAAAACAAATAACTAGGATCAAATAATTCATACTTACTATAAGCTGTTAACTACCCAACCCACCCCACCCCTCCCCAAATGCATACAAAAATAAAAAGTAAGTAAAACAAAAACAAAAGAGGACTGTTTGGTGCTATTTATCCGCCATCTAAAAAATTCAGACTTTACAAGAAATTTTCATGATTTCAGGAATTTTGCGCTTAGAATTTAGGATACCCTAAAAAAAAAAACTTCCATGAGCCACTGTTTCTTTTATCTTGGAGAAAGACTATCACTTAATGACTTACCATAGCAACTGCATGCATCATTGGTGTTCTCCCCTGACTGTCGGGAAAGTTCGGACTGGCACCTTTCTGCAGCATGAATTTGGCGAGACCAAACTCATAGTTTCTTATGGCCATGATCAAAGGAGTTGTCTTCTCTTCACTTTTTGTTTCAAAATATTTAGGCTGCTCACATGATACTTTGGCTCCCAACAACAGAGGGTCGGGTAATGGGTGATCGTAAAGTGTGTCAAGGGACATTTTTGCCTCATCAACCAAAAGCTCCAGCCATTGTCTGCAGAAAGCATGAAGGAAGGTTTAGTTTGATAACAGCAAAAATGGAATGGTTAGGGAATGGGGATGTGAATCAGGTCAGTGTTTTGATTCTTGTCCGAGGCATCATGGTTAACCCTTAAGCAAGGTTATTTGCACATACTTCTAATGCTGGTAGAGCTGGACTATAGTGATGTTTGGCTTACAGTGCTGGTGGGAGAGGGTGGGGAGTGACGAAATGCCCTTCAAGGATATATATATACAAACAAAACAAAACTAGAATAACAAGAGTCACCTCTGTGAAGCTCAAATAATCCTTAATTACTCAAGTGTTCTAAAAAATACACAATGACAATTATATGAACAAAGCAATTATCTGATTAAATAAGTTTCCCAAATACCATTTCTAAATGCTGCACTTATAATAATATAATATAACAATTAAGGATGCAATTATTTTAAATACATAAAATGAATTACTATATTACCTAACAAAGTTGAGCTTGTGCTGATCTGAAACTGATTCAAAATTCCATAGGAATGCTGCGATGCAATCTCTGTTCAATACATCTTTCACTCTGGGATCAAATTTCAAGTTATTCACTGGCAGATAGAGAGGAGGAATGTAAAATGAAAAATACTACATATCAATGTGATATTTCCCAATAAAAGAAAACAATATGACAAGATATAAGAGATGCATCTTAAAACTTAAAGACTAAAAACATTTCTTAACAATGTCAAAATATAAATCTATGAATTAAATACACATGAAAAGCTTAAGATATTTGTTAAAAAATGCATTAACAAAATAATTATGCACTTTTATAATCCTCTCTCACTTGACTCAATGATGATACAAGTACCATTAACTATAAATCATCTATTTAAATTCATATAATAAAAGGTGATTTTCAAGGGACATTAGCTAGACTGATTTAAAATAAAAGCAATGTCTAATACTTAAATATGAACCCATTACTTCATTAAACAATGATAATCAATTCATCTGTTCCTCTCTAATTCCAGCAATAATTATTTAAAAAAGCTTAAATTCTTTCATGTTTATACAGGAAATTATACAAATTATTTATTTCATTTGTTTCTTTTTATTATCAAAAACAAAACAAAAATAATTTCAATACATACCAATAAGGAATCTTGCCAAATCAATAGACTGATGCTTCAATGCTGCATACATCAATGGAGTCATTCCGTGCTTGTCCTTTTCATTCAGTTGGATTCCTTTAGCCAACAAAGCACCAGCAACCTAACGTTGATACAAATAATAATATATAGAGAAAAATAGTCATCCTAAAAATAAAAAAAATGATAAAAAAAATAATAATCAACAATGAATAAAATTAATAATGATAATAACAAATTCAAAACCTACCTCAAATCCATCATAAGTATATAGATAAATAATCAATTAAACAATCAAGTTTCTCAATGCAATTTGAGCAATATCTGTTTATACAGAGATACAGCAGTTTTGAACTGACAACTCAACATATTACCCCTTTTAGAACTACTGATAAAACAATTTCAATTGCCCACTAGAGAATATTATCAATGTCTCATATTCAGAGTTTAAGTTACGGCATGATTTGAATATTTTTCAAGCAGTGCTCTGTTTTTCTGTCTAGAAAATGCACTTTCAAAGTTTTAAGACTCTAAATAAACCTTTCTCTTTTTTTCTTTTTGGGCAGTATCTCACTATTTCTATTGCTAAGTTTCACCACAATTATGCAAAAATTGGAATCATAAATAAAAATTCAAATAATTATAAAACAAATTAACTATGAAACTGCTGAACTTGATAGTTTAATCACATAACAGTTTAGAGAGAAGATATTTAAAACAATAAAAATTCATGACATGCAACTGACCTTGACTTGAAGGTCAGCTTGCTGACTGCTGGTTTTAGAAGCCAAGACATGGAAAAGATTCTGGCCATCTTTGTTCTTCTCATGAAGTCTATTAGTCTCATGAATGCGACGCAACAGACGAAGGGCAAGATAAAACTTGCTCAAGTTTAATGCAGACTGTGAAGTAAAAAACAAGCATTAAAATATATAAACCACGATCATTCATGATTGTCTTCATTTTGTCCCTTCTATCTTCAATACTGACATAACATCTTGAAATTTCTTTAATTAAAATTTCATATAACGTACAGCTAAATCAATGTTATTAAAAAAGCTGCTGTTAAAGTAATACATTAAAAACACTTTTAAAGTTCAAATTAAATTACGATAATAAAACATAAATATTAGCAAATTAAGCAACATCTCTAAAAACCTTGTAAATCGTTTAATGGAGGAAGTAAATTATAATTTTTTTTAAAAAGCATCTAAAACCCATATGAAAGCATCATCTTGTGTTATGATAAATGCATTCTACATCTCTATATATTTTAACTATCTGCGGTCAGGTATTTTTTCAATGTTTTGTTATTGTTTTTTTGGGGGTGAGGAGGGGGATTCCAGAAAAGAAAAAAATCAGCTAAATAGCTGACTATCGGCAGCTATAATATACATGACTCACCTCAATAATGGACATGGGAACGCCCTGGGCATCAAGTAACATGTGGGCCACTCCAGTCAAATTGTTCTCTATGGCTCTCTGCAGAAACAACACAATCATTGATTTCAGTTAATAATAATGTCATCAACATTGAAATAGAATGAATTTTAAAACATTTCCATAAAGTAAAAGTTCTAAAATGGTTGGTATATCAATTTAACTTTCTTTGGGTGTGACTGTAAGTAATTAAATATTGTCTTTTGAGCTAACAACAGGTTATAAAAATTTATGTAATGAAGTAGAACTGCATTAACAGCATTCTATGCTTTAATCTTATTCCATTATAAACAACATAGAAATACTAAGGAAGGGATGGGTTATGGGGAATAGAACCAGGTCTATACATACTGATTGGACTTGTAAAGCTATGATGAGAAATAAAAAGACTTTGAATACCTGCAGGACTGAATATAAATGACTAAGGCATCAGAGTAAAAAATGCACACATGGTTACCTCATTGATATTATCAACAACAAAGAAGACCAATAACAACACCTGATTCAATATCATATATTTTTTAACATAAAACATTCATCCTTTCCTTATCATTTGCCCACTCTTTCGATATATGGGGTTCCAGAATCTCAAAAATTACCTAAATCTAAAAGGATAAATAAAATAATATAACGCAACTTTCAACATACTTCGAAAAGGGTGGTGACTTTTCCTGGAATCTCTTTATTCTGAGTATGTAGCCATTGTTGTTTGGGCCTCCACACTAGAACTGGACGTTTTGGTTTCTTCACATCATTGGTTTTTGAGCTTTCTTCTTTTGATGGCAGTGAGATGACAATTGGGTGGTTCTTGCTAGCTGAACGTTGCATAAGCATGATGGCACAGCTGTTTGCAGAGTGGAAAACAGAAAGGTAAATATTCTAAATTAAATAAATTCCTACAAAGAACATAAATGAGTCAGTTGGCTAATTAAAATAAGCAAAAGATGTACTTAACTTAATACATAAGACAATTGTCATACATACAGATTTGCAGATTTAAAAAAAAAGAAAAGATTAAGATATAACCATCACAAAAACAATCAACAAAAACTTGTTTTATTATCTCCTATCTGAGAAAACAAAACTAACCTGTCATGACTTCCATGGATTGCAAGGTTAAGAGGTGTATTTCCACGGTATTCCTTTGCTTCTAGATTAGCTCTTCTCTGTAATGAAGAAAGATATAATATGCTTATAGGATAAGCTTGAATAAAATATTAAATATCATTAACTCTCGGAAATCAAAGACAAGAAAACTCTTCTTAGCAAATGAACAAAATAGTTCCAAAAGTATATCTTATCCCATTTCTACCACATACCAAAGAATAACTTCAGGAAAACGTTTTGTCATTTAACTATAGCATTTATATAGCGCTTTTCCACTTATTTTTAAATGCTCAAAGTGCTTCACAAAGAGGTCTTTGACAGGCCAATTCATTCTAATACCATCTCAATTCCTCATGGAGCATACAGAAAAGCTGACTGAAAGGCATGTTTTTCTAGCATTCTGACAATATCCATCTCTACAGTCAGGTTCTCATCGCACCTGAGTAGTGACTTTCGAAAGGATTTAACATTGACTTAGTGCCGCCGCTAAGCAGATTCACCCAGAAACTCTTCATCATGCACTGAATACCTTAACATTAGCCCATAGAGCCACACCATTTATATTTATATTGTAAACAATGTAATATCTTCTCTCAAGGGAAAAAAAGTGAAAGCCTAAACATAATTAAGTCCTAAATACAAACTTCTTGATTGATTGATTAAGAAATTTGCAAAACAATTCAAACAGGCTCATATTTTGAGCCCTAACCTTAAATGCGCAGACATATGATATCTGTTTGATAAAAATCTTAAAATGTTCCAAAAGAAGCGTCTGAGCAGATTCTGGTTCCCAGTCGTAACATGAAAGATACAAATTTGCACCAAACCTTAAAATTGATAAAGATGTATTATCTATCTACTACCATCATTATCCTTGTCAAGTAAAGAGATTCCTTTTTTAAATTCCCACATAATTTATCAAACTTAGCATGCATAAGTATCAAAAAAATGAAACACAGTAGAGTAATATCCACATCAGTACCTGTAATAAATGCATGCAGCAAATGGTAGCACCAGCAGTGGCAGCATTTAGCAGAGGAGTGAATCCGTGTTTACATGGTTCATCAACCCTCTGGTCTCTCATCGCGCTGGTTAACAAACTGCACAACTCAATGGGGTCAACTCTTCGGAATGATAAGAGAAAAAGAAAACAATGATAAAGGAGATAAATAGTTATGTTTTCCATCAGTCAGAAGTAAGCATCAACCAGTAGATCAGTTTACATACATGAAAAGCACAGAAATAATATAAAACCTCATAGCTATCATCTCTTCAGATAACATTTGTTTAGTGAGCAGCAGTTCCATGTTGTTTCTTTTAAATCTTCCAATGATGTTGTGTTAGTGTTCCTGCGGCCTTTGAGGGTTTGCTCTTGCCTATGTCAGGTAGATGAACTGATAGGTTTTCTTCAAATCTTCCAATGATATATCTTGTATATAGAGCAGTATATATGTAAATATATAATATAATATAATTTTAAATAGATAAAAATGGTCTACAAACAAATACAAGTCCTAAATATGAAACAAAACAACTGAGGAAAAAGGTGATGACAATACAGCTGTAATATTAAAAAATATAACACAAAAACAAACAAAAAACAATACTAAATTAACATTTTTAAGCAAAGAAAAACAATTATTTAATTATCATCCACCTAAAAGATTACCACAACCTACCCATTCTTAGATAAAGCTAGATGCAGAGGCATTTCTTGTTTGACATTCTTGGCAAAGCAGTTAGCACCTCGATCCAAGAGAAACTCCTCTAAACCGGTTGAGGTGTCTGAATGACCTTGGTTGCTAAGTACTGCCAAATGGAGGGGTGTATCTCCTTCTTTGTCTACAGCGTTCATTTTAGCTCCTGCTTGCAGCAACAGTTGCACCATTTCAATTGTTTCATCCTCATGAGCTAAACAAAACATCAATGAGATAAAAATAAAACAAGGGATAATCAGTTTATAAATAGATCATAGCAATGTATTACTTTTTATTACAAATTTCTACATTACAAAATTCAATAATTAACATTAGTTTATAAATTTCTTTATCAATGGTTGTGTTAACATAATAAATCATGGTTTCAATACCAAGTAAATCAACGTAGATGATAAAACAAAACAAAAATATTATCTAATGAAAATCACATAACTGATAGAAACAAAATGTAAAATAAACATATCAACAAATAAAAAAAGGCAAAAACCATTTAAAGGTCCCTACAAAATAACATTTAAAAATTCAAGCAACACTTTAAATCAATACTGGCCGACTTGTCAACCCCTAAACATTTTTAAACCATAACAATCAGTGATGTTTGATGGATATCCATTAGACATTCTTCTTCCTCAACATCGCTACAAGTGCAGACGACTGAATCAATTTAAATCTTTTTGCCATATCTTTGTTTTAGTGATGCATGAGTTACAGAGAGTGAGTAGCAACATATCATTTTCGTGCAGGTTGTTGGCAAGTCTGTATGAAGAAAGCTTTTCCATCATCAATTAAACAGATTATATACATATATACATACCTCTATTCGTCACCAGGATGTGGATAGGTGTGCGGTTATTATCAGTCCTGAAACCCATGGGATCGGCCTTAGCATCAATCAACAACTTCATGATCTTGAAAGAGCCACGCCTAGAAAGATGATACCATCAACACGTATGATAAAAATCAGATATTACCTGGCATTGTTAAAAAAATAAAACTCTTCTGGACAATTTAAAGAGTATATATGTGATAATGTATAAGTCACACATGAGGAGGAGGAGAAAAAACACATGCTCAATATAAAAAATGAAATCTAATTTAATTTTGAATGCATACAAAAGCAAATAAGGAAAGCTAATTGGAAAGTTTAAGTGTTTAGATTAAAATAATTTATATAACCAATATTAATCTTTAAGGATCACAATTAGTATTACCAATATCAATCATAAAGAAAAACATCAACAACAAAGTAACTTTTTATACACCAATTACAACTTACTCAGCTGCCAGAACCAAAGGAGTGACAACAGTGTAAGGCTCCTTGATTGTAACATTTGGGTCGGCTCCATGATCCAACTGGCAAAAAGGATATATAAAAAACAGGATGAGAATGACATTCACAACAACACATTGATTAGCCTTTTTTATAATTACAAAATAACAAAGTGACATGATATAAATTATTTTTGACATAAGTAGTTAATGATTGAAGTCAGAAGTACATTTGTGAATTTTTATATGATTTTATGATGTATGGCATGCAAACAAGATCACTTATTATGAATAATTGAATATGTAATAAGAAAATAATGAGTGTACTCTCTAGTAATCAATTCTGCATATCAAATGCTACAGACAAAAACAGCATGATATTGTTTCCTCTATCAAATCAAGCACAATAGTTGCCTCTTTCCATAGTTGAAAAATAAAAATATACATGTAGCTGCAGTAATCACAGAGCAGCTGATAATAATTAATACCCAAGATAAAACAACATACCAAAGTTTTGACATGATTCACATTAGAGCTCTCCACTGCCAATACCAAAGGAGTTTTGTCATTTCTGTCTTTCAGATTGCAGTTAGGATTCTTTTTAAGAATGAGATTTAAACCTGCACCAAGAGTGAGCCCCGATTCACAAGCTGGATTGACCATAAAGTGGAGAGGAGACCAAAGCCCTGCAAAGAAGAAATACATCCAACAGTGAATATCCATAAAATGGATGACAATAATTACAATTTAGAAAAATCTGACATTAATGCCACTAATTAGTATCAATAATAAAAATATGCAATTCCATTTCATTCATCTCCATTAGGAAATGTGCATTATTTTTTTTACTGTAAACCAAACATTAACCCATATGCCCCCAAGAATGATCTATCCAAGAACTCTACGATCTGCAATCCAAAGCAAGAAACAATCGACACCATGATACATATTTCTCATCTTCACGCAAAATAATAAATTGAGAACTAGAATATATTTCATAATCTTTATCATAATCCTTTTTTTTTTCAATCCAAAGACAAAACATATTTTAAAATAAGATATTCCGACATAATCAAATAGTTAGCAGCACTAGGCCTCAGTCTATAACAAACAAATATGCTAAGAGGTAGATTACTCAACTGGATGTACCATGGAATTCTTTTCCATTTTCTAAATATTCAATTGTAATAAACATAATAGACTCGCATCAATACACAACTCGAATGACATAATAGACAGACACCATTGGCGAGTACCAACATCAGAAATTCTCAGAGCAGCCAAAGCGACGTAGTTGGACAATTGTGACACAATACCATGACAAATCAAGTAAGTCATACATTTAATTGAATTCTATATTATGAGAATCTTATGAGAATTTTCAAATCTACTACCAACCTTCTGTGGTGTAATGGAGTGTTGGATCATCCGGAATGTTTTTAGGTCCAACCACAGCATTTACTTCAACTCCATTAAGCTTCAGCAAAGTTTCAATGAAATCATGTCCAAACTTAGCATAGTCTTCCTTGTCTTTATTGCTAACCTAATATATACAAATAAAAAAAATTAAACAATTCAAAGTTTATCATGCAGAACTTAAAATGTTTAGCTGAACAAAATACTACAAAAATATAAATCGGAAAGCATATACAATGGAGCCTCTGTAATTGGGAACCCCAATGGTCAGGAAACCTAGCAATTTGGTATGAAATCACAGGCAACCAATTGTATTGAATGTTACATTTTACCTCAGCAAACAGGAAACGCTGCTGATAAACAATTTTACAATCCACCAGGATGTTCCAAATAGTGAGGTTCCACTGTATTAAACATTCAAAGTATTATGTAAAGGAAAAAATAATTAAAAAATAACGCCAAATAATATTCAATATATAAGGGCATGACCACAAAACAAGACACCATTTTTTTAAATAAATAGGATCATTTTTTGACAAAACACTATGTAAACCACACTGTAGATTCTTTATAAAAATTATTTTGGCAATAAATCATTAATAAGTAACCTAGGAAAATGTTTACACCACCCCAATATACTAAGAAAGTAAAATTATGTTTATTTAGCAACACAAGATCGTTATGTCATGAGCATCAAATCATTTAACAGACTCAAATTAAATTATTTACATTCTTTGCTCATTACCAATTTTGCTACTGAAAAGAAAATAAGTTAACTAAATGAATGATACCTTGAGATTTTTATACACTTCACAAGCTCGTAGTAATGGAGTGTAACCTTGGAAATCACGTGCAGAGATCATTTTCTTGAGAATTTCTTCTTGTGAAGGTGCAGGATCAACCCCTTCAGATTTGACCTTGGAAGGCGACTTCTTTTCTTCTTCAGCATTTGTTTTGTCTCCATTGATATTGACACCTTCCGCAGATGCATTTTCAGGTTCTAATGGTAATTGATTATGATAAAATTTAACAAATAAAAAATAACATCAACAACAACAAAATATTTATATGAGTACGGTTATATAAAAAGAAAAATAATGACAATATCCAAACAGGAAAAAAAAGTTAAATAACAGATATCATATAAAGAAAAGCAGTATCAGTAGGGTGGACCAAATCTCGTTACTAAATGGTTGCTGGTTAACAGTCCAGCAGTCGCAATGTTTAGATATTGTGCTATAAGTAAAGACACTCTATAAACCTTAACAACTTAGTAGCTAAAAGATATGTTACTTCACTGAATTTGAAATGTAAACATGCAATGCACTAGTACCCTTTGAAGAGATCCTTCAACTTCATCCAATTATATCCTAGAAAACAGGGATAAGTACCAACATCGTTGACCATTGGGTTCTAATAAGAATATGTTACTTATTTCAATATAATTTATAAAAACATCAACGAAAAGAAAGGAAACAATCATAAATGAAGATATGTTGAACTCATTCCTCACAAATGCTGGAAATGATTATGGAAAATCATATAAACTTCCAAAATGATAAAATAGCGACTTACTTTCGTCGGTAGTATCAGCAGGTGGGTCTACATCCATAGCTGTTGGAGCAGCTTCACCCTTTTCATCTGCAACACCATTTTCTTTTGGTTTTGCTGCTGGTGTAACAGGTTTAGGGACAATCTGAAAATAACAAGAGATGATTATTCAGGGGAAGAAAAAATTCTAAATTGAAAAAGATAACAGTATTATAAAATAATTAATA
>JAUEKR010053509.1:0-10606 GCA_031762895.1 Corambe burchi
AAGCTTAAACTAAAAATTACAAAAATACAGACATGTGCATATATGTTAAAAAAGATACATATAAACATATAGCATTGTAAATATCCATTAATAATGTGTTTAACTTAAAAATTGATTATGCCCGGTAATATAGTAAAATAAATATACAGATAAAATTGGGCCAAATATAATAACAATATTAATAACTGCATATGCAAATTAATCTACCATAACATCATATTGTTTTGTACAGTGCAAATATTCAGTGCAAACACTCTGAATAATGACAATCCTCTGTGGTCTTGAAGTATCAGACTAGTTCACATATCACGCACACCTCTTCCCTCTTCCCAGCTATCTAGATGTGTCTTTATGAAACATTTCACACATAGAAACATAAGCAAACTTACGCTCCGACAATACTGACAGATCCCTCACGTCCAGGGTTACCCAAACACTTGACACGGCCAGCACGCTCGTAGAAGTGAGCCAGACGGGCAGGCAGGTAAGCGGGGTAGCCGGAATCCGCAGGCATCTCAGCAAGACGACCAGAGATTTCTCTCAAAGCCTCAGCCCAACGGGAAGTAGAATCAGCCATCATGGACACGTTGAGTCCCATGTCACGGAAGTACTCAGACAGGGTGATACCTGTGGGGAGGTGATAATGGAGATACTTATTTACTTTCTTTACCTTGAGGGCATAACTTCAATAGTTGAAGACTTTTATTATATGGCCTTTACATCATTGTGATCTTGATGATGATAATAATAAACAGGGATGGGGGACAGATTCTAAAAAAAAATCAGCAGAACATGGTTGACAATCCAAGATCACCATACTGACAGGCTTAGAATTAAGAGAATAATATTTCACCCCCAACCCAAAAAAAAATCATTTAGAATCCCCATCCCTGAATATATGATGAAAATAATAATAAAGGATGATGATTAAAATAAATGATGATAGTTGTAATAATGAATTAATAATGATAAAGACCCAATTACATTGTAAAAATTCTGAGAACTCAAGACCAGTCAATATTCATTGATACTAAAATTGGTATAAAACAATTTTACTAGCAGAGAAGAGAGAGAGGATGAAACAATAGTAGTCAGAATGAATAAAGATGTTACAAAAATATACTACAGACAAATAAAAACATACTTAACAAAACTCACAACCAACTGAAGCCTGTGATGCATTAAATATATCTAAATGAGTTTTACACAAACAAACCCATGAAAGGTAATGTAGTCTTAGGATCTGGCAAGCATTTATACATTAGTTTACCATCATTATATGCCAAAATGAAATAATATCAATCATAAAAAAGAACACAAAACACCACCTCACAAAACCCCCCATAAAAAATACAAACAAAATCAAAAACAAAAACAAACAAAAACAACCCATCAAACACAATCTTAAATGTCAACCATATATAAAAACTAGGTGAACACCCGTTCACTGGGTCAATTCTACTGAAAAGTAACGAGGCTAGTTATCACATGTTGGAAAAATATATTACAAACGTTGGAAAAAAAAGGGTGAGGGTCGAACTTATCACCTGTGGATCCCATCAGATTCATTGATCCATCCATTCAAGAACGTTTCTTTTTCATAACAAAACAATTGGATTAAATTTAAAAAAAAAGAAAACTTAAGGTGATATCGATTTCATGAAGGAAAGAGGAAAGATAAGGAAATATATCTGGATATCTAGACCAATAATATGTGAACTCTAGACTTTAGACTAAATTGACCTATAGCAAAGTAAGAAAGAAATTGTGCTCTGATTAAAATTAAAAAATAAAGCAAATAATATCTGTATTTCACTAAGGAAAGAGTTAAGATAAATAGGCTGTCTATATTAGACCTCTAGGTATATCTAGACAGGCTAGAGCTCAAGACGTGTATGTGACTGGGTAGTCAGACTCTAGACTATAACTGGGTGTTTAGCATAGCGTATAGGTATAAGCCTAGTCAAGTCTTTTTAGCTATCACTGTCATTCAACAAAATAGATTTATTTCTATATTTTGAGCGGTCAAAATGGTATATTTCAAATTAACAACTCTATAATCCTCCTAGGCCTATCATATCTTTCTGTTACAGAGATAGCCTATTTTGATATTTTAGAGGTGAGTTGACGATAGTAGAATGATTGATAGACCGACTAGACAATGTTTCCAAAATGATATCATGTTACAATGCGAAACATATCGAGTACATTAATAAAATGGACGATCAACCAGAAATAAATATTGCAGATGCACAATTGCAACATGAGCATTATTGACATGTCAAATCAGAACAGTACGCTGAATGGCATATTTTTTATGATGAATTTAGGTCAAAACCAGTTATAAGTAAATGTATCAATGAATGGTTTTTCCACTAAAATCTCAATTTTTATAAATTGCCAAAATTGACTGAATGGGGCTCTAGTGTAAAATATTGCTGAGCGACTTGTGGATGGCTTTCCCAGTTTTTGCCACACACAAAAAAAAAATGCGAAAATTAACAACTAATAAAAATAATAATAAAGGAAGCAAAACAAAGCATAGACAAAAAATAACTTGGCTCTAAAAAGCCCAACAAAATAAACAAACAAAGAAAATAAAAAAGCAAACATGCAAAAAGCAAACGAACCAAAGAAACAAAACAAATAAAACAGAAAAAGAAAATCCCAACAAAATAACAACATAATACAAACCCAAGAGGCAAAGACAAACATCTATCATCATTACTTCCATAATGCATAGATTTGAATCATTCATGAGATAAACCTAAGCATCAATAACACAAACCATGCAATACATTAAACAACTAAAACGTAAATAGATTAATAAATCAAGTTGAATAATGCAAAAGAAAAAAGTGACAACAACAAAGTTTTTAATAAAAAAAAATGTAACATAAACAATGCATGATTTAAAAGTAAAGATAAAAGTAAAGATTGTTTTTATACACTTATCACCAAAGTCTTAAGTCGTTTTACATCTTGTTTACTCCAAACCAACAGCAAACATTTAACACTGACGAGATATTCGCCTATTTGGCGTGTTACTATTGTCTTTTATTTTTTACAAAACAGTTGTCTTAACGACCAGGTACTCTATTTCACCAGAGTTCAGTGAGAAAGCCGATGCAAATTTTCTTGCCCAAGGAAAAACTGCAGTACCGGGCAGGAATCAAACCCGAGATCATTGCCGTAGTAGTCACAACAGTTCAAGGCCTCTACCAACTGAGCTAACCAAGCCGTTTGAACGTAAACGAAAGCAAAAAACAATAAAACCAAAATCCAAATCAAACAAAACAAAACCCGACAAGAGAAAAAATAAATGAAGGTAAAGCACAAGAAGACAACTAATAGAAAAATGACAGCAACACAAAGACAACACAAAAGGTCAACCGTGATTCAAGTTATGGATAATAGTTTATTTCATTCTTCCTACATATTTTAAAATGATTCACAAGTACAGAGAACAAGTAATCGGCAAATAAAAAACAGTAAATTTTTAAAAAATTGAAAAATTACAAATTAACAATCCAAAGACAAATAAGAAATGAGTAAATAAATAAATACGAGAAACGTAAAAACATGACCTCACCTACAGTTTCTCAATACCAAATAAGCACAATTAATTATAACATTACATATTAATCTATAACATCATAATACGGTACAGATATAGTCAAATGCAAAGCCAGACATACCTCATGCTGAGTATAAACTCATCTTTCATTATTGCCAAACTGTTATTAGTATTTATCATTATTCTATTGATATTGTTAATGTTATCATAATAATATCACATCTGATCATAATGTTCTTTTAACTCTATAGCTGTCAAGGGTCAATTAAATAGACCCCTGCAGTGTCAGGGAGGATTTTGTCGGGCCATTATAAAATGTGAACAATAAAAGCAATATATGAAAATTCTACGATCACGAGCAATTCAATATCAAAGAAGAAAGGTCAAACTATCATTTATACTTCAACCCACACTGACACTTTAGATGATCATTGTGATGCTACCACCGACAAGAGGAAGGCTTTCCTTGGCCTTACCATCGATATGGGTATAATTGGGATGGGGGGGGGGAGAGAAAGAGAAGATCTACTGGACAACAACCGAGTTCCAAGAGACTTCAAGAGACTCGCTATTTCCGGACAGTTATGCCATTCTGGAAGTATAACCTTATAAACAGAATGGTTCACTTGAGTAAGAATTCAAATGATATTCCTTGTGGCGAACCTGGATATGATCCATGGTTTAAGGTGCGCACAATCATAGACTAACTCAATATGATCTCAAGGAGACATTTTGTTCCTTCTTGGAACGCATCAATCGACAAAAGCCTCATTAGAAAGAAAAACCTGCATTCAGTACATGAATCTGATTCAAATGGATACCTATTTCACATGCTTATGTACTATTTTTGTACGCCTGGAAAGACCTTGACATTCAGCACAATGAAGGCCAAGCTATCGGTATTGTGAAGCACATCATGAATAAGCCAGACCTTCACAACAAAGGCTATAAACTTTTCACACACAATTTCTACACCAAACCTGCACTAGCGGAATACCTGTATGATAACAGGATCTTTCTAACTGGGACGGTGCGGAAAAATTTGAAAGGATTACCAACAGGGATAAAAAAATCTCAATTTACCTGTCTGAAAAAGCAAGAACTTTCGTCGCAAGGATGCACAATTAATTGCTCACAGCGTTTCGGGACAAAAAGTCGCAAAAATCTCCTATCCTTGTTTTAATAAAACAGGTTATCTTACAGGGGGTGTTGTAGGTCGGTCAAGGGAGAGGTAGTGACCGAGTGCGCACCTTTCCCTGGGAGGTGGCCAGCCACCTTATCCTTGTCGCATTGTGGGGGCTTGAGGGTTACACTCCGTGTGAAACTGACTAATCAGAGATGGCGCCGGACCCCCGTCCGGGTAGTGGTGACCTAAAAAGTTGCCACTGGGGTTAGCGAAAGCTCGTAAACCCCTTTTTGATTTCAATGCAACGACACAAACGCAAACGAACGAGACCCACAGGCGAAATCTCACGGTGGGAACAGTCCTACTCGGTATGCGGATAGCCGCCCTTTTCAGAGAGTCGAGCGGCAATGCACAGAATGATGAATGTGCATCCCATATCCATGCAGTAATTTTTCTTGTGTTCCCTCAGATTGTACTACTTTGATTACTTCGATTACTACTACTATGATTATGGATTCAACAGACAACCCTGAGGTACGCTCCGGTCTTTTGGCAGGAAATACCTCAGACTCTATCAGTCCAGGTGCAGAAAGCTGACTCAGAATCGACATTTCCTGCACAGACGATCATGAAAACAATTCGTGGTCAAGAAAAAAACTAAGCCAGCGTCAGTGGTTGACTACAATCAGTACATGGGAGGAGTTAGGATTGTTTACCAGCATACCTCAGAGAAGGCAACCCATTGCTACTGGAAGAAAGTCTTTTTCAATTGTATTGATAACGCTCTCATGAATGCTTACATTTTATACACGGCAGCGTTCCTTACTGAGAGAAGATTTGGAGAGAAAAAATTGTCATTGGTGTCTTTGAGTCTCTTTGACGCTCCAATATGGTGGCTAGAACCCAACGCCATGCCACAGCCACCTCAACTCATGTGCAAGACACCCACACACTCTTTCTCTTGCCAGGAAAAAAAGAGATGAACTGCTTTGGGTTCTCGAAGCCAGGAGCCCGCGAGAGGTCTCGACACTAGTGTCCCCGATGCGCTGTGGGGTGCCACAAACGCTGCGAGAGTACCTTTAAGAAAAGGAGACTTGAGAGCTGAATGAACTTATTTGAACATTCCGCTGGATATAGTACATATGTTTGTGTTATATATTCATTGTAAACAAACAAATGATTCAATACTGTGAAATGGTGAAAGAAATTGATTCATTTCACACTGGAAGTTGCCATAATTCATGGATACTACATTGCCTTGTGACTGGCCAACATCAAAGTCTCTGGGAATATAATACCACTCACTCTCATCAAAGAGCTTGAAACAATGGCTCATGTTTCCATGTCAGATGTTGACAGGGAACAACAAAGTCACTGTACAGTTGGGTCATCCAGCTGTAAATCAAATTGACTGGTTTGTTGGCAATGTTCACCTGGTTCAGTATTCACGCAAGGATCAGGATTGCCGATTTTGCAGTACTCCAGTGAAGAGGAATTGCAAAAATGTTTACTGTACAGGATGTACGCAAGGAGTAGTTTTGTTCTATCTTTGTTCAAAAGGATTTTTCTTCAAATACCGCACGCCAAATCAAAATTGAATTTATTAGGACAACTGAGAGTATTGAATAAGTATGTAACGGTGTGCTGCATATATATTGAGTAACTTTTCTATTATTTCCCATTTGCAACCATTTGAACAAAAAAAAACCCAACAAACTCTTACAAAAACAAAACTCTTGTTCAATTCTCTTGAAATTTGGACACATTGCGGGGGTAAAAATTGGAATGTTTTTGTGTTGATTTCATTGGTTTTATTTCAATAAAAGACAATTTGATGTTAGGTAAGTTGAAATAAACCTTATATAAGATAATGCATTTTTTGTCTTGTTATTTTGTTGTTATTACTACTGATTACTACTATTACTACCCGAACTACTGATGTTAAATATCATATATAAGATCAAAATATTATGCTCAATGGAAATCATTTTTCACCCCTTTATAAAAATGTACAGATATGTACAGGTAGAAGTGAAACTTTTTTTTGGCATAAAACCAGAATAACAGTTGCTGCACATCACATTTAAATATTAGGCGCTAGCACAATTAAGTTTAGTAGAAAGAAAAATAATGGATAGAAAGAGTTAAAAAAATATATTAATTAGCTTGCTATGAACGATGGACAGTAGATTAGAGGAAGTACCAGCATAAAAGGAATTTTCCCAGTAGATCAATACTGAAATCAAAATATAAAATTAGATCACTCAAGACACTATAAAGCCAAAAGAAAAGTTAATACTACTGTATAAATAAGAGTATTAGATGTTTTTTGCATAGGGAGTGTAAGTGTAAAGTGTAGGTGATCTTAGTCCAGTCTATTGTATTGTTGATCCAATACACAGACTAGAGGATGTCTTTAGTCTTTACCTCATCTAGATAAACCTCTAGATAAGAGGATTTATATCACATGCATTGCATACTGTGACTCAATATGAAGCAAATAATAAAACAGTCACCTTCAGTTGATTCTATTATGCAAGACAATTGACAAGTTTGAAACACAGGGGATGAAGATATGCTTAAAAGCAATCTTATCAATAAAGCGTAAACTGAAGGAGACAAAATTCTTCAAAATCCACAGCATGCAGAACAAGCACAAGACTCGTTGAAAATAATCCTCTCCTTATGCTCACACCAACAGAACTTGATTCTACCTTCAAGGACTTGCAGTGGCTGGGATGCAGCTTTGGTTGAAGTTGTTACTTCGTTGGCTTCCATCTACATAGATCTATTAATAACCTCCCACATGGAAAACTGAAAACAAAGAACTGTGGTCCAAAAGACTGTACAATTGGTTGGCCTTTGAACCTCACGTAGAGGTCAGCGAAGACGGCACTTTTTGGAGGTCACTTCCTCTGTGAAGAAAGCAAAGAAGCTAATGGCTCCTGTAGTAAGGCAAGTTTTATCATGTCCAGAGGATGAGTGTTACAACATGGATTACTTACTGCACATTCTGGTGGTAAAGAATTGGGAAGCATTTGCGATAGCGATGAGGGTGAAGAGAACGTTGTTGAAATATGAAGACACTCAAGAAGTGCATAACTTGACTGCCGGCTAGGTGGAGTGAGGGTGTAGAGTACACCCCGAAGGACATTAAGTTAAAAGGTAGGTGGATCAGTCAGTATTTGCTTGATCTCAGCAATGATAATGTACTGGATTCTCTAACAGATGTTTATGGAGGTTGATTAGGTGATGCTACCAAAGCAAGAGTACATCTCGCAGGACAAGTTAGAAGATCACAGGGCCAGTCAGTATCTGCTTGATCTTAATAATGATAATGTACTGATTCTCTCACAGACATTCACTGTGATTGTTTAGGTGATGCTGTCAAATTGTCAGATTTGCTTGAAGCTGGTGAGCAAAATGAAGGAGGTAACCAGGATAACGAAGACGTCAGTGGATTCTTCGTCTTTAACAAGTGTGCCCCAATTGCTTGCAGTATCAATGACGTCGAAATGGAAGATGATGACTGAAAATATTTCCAGTATATGCAAAAGTAAATGATAAGAATGGTGGAGAAAGGACATCAGCTATGAGGATGTTTGTCTTTGACAAGAAAGGATTATCTCCCATCTCTTCTCAGGAGGTCAACAAAAATAAGAATATGAAGAAGGGAAAACGAAGCAAAACAGTTGAAATCAAGATTTTTGACCATGATGCTCCTCAAGAAGAAGCTAAGCTAACACTTTGTTGCCAGCCGTCGTCGAATTGATCGGCTGTTTAAAAAAAAAAAGGAAGACGTCTATTGGAAGTCCCGAAAATAAAAAAGAAACCCGATTCAAGAGCATCAAAAACGACGAAAAAGAAAAAGAAAAGGACAACAACAGTGAGGTCAGTGAAACAGGAACAGAAAATAAATTGCTTGAAATGTCTCATCTCAAGAGATAAATGATTATAATAATATGACAAGACAAATCTGTCGCTGGAATGGGGAAAGACGTCATTGGCAATTATTTATTTAGCGGAAGAGCAAATGCTTCCCGTCCCATGAGTAAAAGAAGACGATTGATATTCGGTATGCTGTGGCTGATACCACTACTTCTAATTTGGGAAATGTTGTCACGATTGTGGTAGCGAGTTCGGAAAGAAGACTTGATAGTCTTGCCAGCGATGTTGATGTTACTATGATTGCTTCTAGCAATGAGATGTCGACGAATATGTAGCTAGCTCCCAGGATAATGAAGGTGACACACTTGTCTGTGACAATGATGATGACAATCCCCTTGGATTAGACAATAGTGATTTCGAAGCTCTAGACAAAAGGTGCAGAATCTGAAGATTCATTAGATATACCCCAGACTGGCAAGAGAAGGGCATATACTGGTACCACTGCTGCTGCTGCTAGTGTATCAACAAAATTGAAGGAAAAATTGAAAACGAAGGCAAAACTACACCACGACTGAGATCTCAAGGTGGAAAGCTTGTTGGGAAAGACATTCCGGAAAAGAAATAGACTCCCACTATCATGGATCTCAAGTAAAAAAACCTACAAAAAACCCCACCCATCTATGAATTTGCTGTGAGTCAAGTGTCGTGATGAAAATCTTATATATTGTGCAAATGATGTGAAATGGCTATTGGGGTTAATATTTTATCTTCTTGATATGTATGGTTGCCTTCTATTTTTACCTTTAATTCCTTCACTTCTAGAGTTCATAAGGTTCTCATATCAATGTGTATTATTCATTTATTTTATTTAAACATGGAATTGTTCCTGACCATTGACGTTCACTGGAACCACTGACATCAGCTGATTCGCTGAAAATTGAGAACCCTGCACTATACGTTCTTCGAAATCGTCTCACACAAAACAGTCAACCAAATCAACCTCTGTTGGCACATCAGCCCTAGCAGTCAAGCTGCATTTGAGAAGACGATCATCATGGTAAATGCAAGTCAATGCTACTACCAACCGAAACCAATGACGTGGACGACAAAGTTGTCAGAAAAATCCCCAACAAAAGTTCTTGTGCAACCACGGTTGCTTCAACTGACATTCCATCACATTCTAGGATGTTGACTCAACTAAGGACACCAAAAACGCTGCTGGATCAGAATCTGCACACAAATCGGCGACTAAAGGATTGAAACGCCAAAATCCTTCAGGAAAAGATGTCAGCAAAGACAGTTTAAGGATCTTCAGCCTTTATTCTACAAGACTGGCTTCGTACGCTGTCTAGTAGCAGGCAGTCGTCTCTGAGAATTAATGTTTGAGACTGATAGAAGTTCACAATCACCTCTAGCTACAAAACCCCTCCCCCCAAAAAAACTGAAGAGAACTTTGGAATCCTCGGTAACAAATGTTAAGACTACTCAGCCTCGCTGCAAGGAAAATAATTTTTTTTAAAAGCCACCATATGTGACATTAATGGCAACCATGACTAAAATTGCAGAGACAAAAAAAAAAAACTCAATGAGAAAGTGAAATCGCTGGAAAAAGTGCAAACGCCAAGAAATATGAAATCTCTTCCCCAGAAAACACTGACGAAAAAAGACCAAAGTAAAATCGTCAAAAAAAACCCCCGTCAACGCCCCAACAAGCCGAAAGTTTCCATTCCACAAAACAGCAACAACAAGCAGTGAGACTTATCTATAGAAAAATCATTGTTGTTACATCGTTGTTATATTATTAAGGGGAAATAACTATAGTTATGAATCTTTAGTTTGTCATATTTGTTATTGTTCATAACAGCTATACCCCTTGATGATTCCTTTGTATTGAAACTATTGTATGTATATTATGTGAGTAGTATCTACGTTGTCTTGTGAATAACGACCGTTTTTCATGCCCCTTTTATCAAGAACATTTATATGAAATAAAATATTCACTTTACATTTTATTC
>JAUEKR010053620.1:0-10604 GCA_031762895.1 Corambe burchi
TATGTATAGCACTAACAATAATGATTTTTATTGAGTAAGGATGTTGTCTTATTACTAATTATGTCACATTGATTATGATTTTCGTACTATTATATTGTAAAGCATTTTGTAATTGATAGATGGGAAGTATGACGGAATGAAAAAGAACCAAGGAATTATAATTATAAAGAATGAACGAAAGCTTGTGTATTTCTAAAATTTGAAATATATGTTCAATTAATTTTTTAATTTCACATGCTTCTGTGTTATTTAAAAAAAAATTGTTTTCCTCATTTGATTTATACAGTGTAAATGAACTTGTTTTGTGGAACAAAATTGATATTTTCAATAACACTGATATTATAATAAATGATTGGTCATCCTAGTTGGTCGAGAGTGGTCCATTCCATATTTCAGGGCTGAATGAATGTTTGGTTTTTATTTTAAGATATCTTTATCCGTCTAATTATATCGACCATTATACTATTTTTAGCTTCCATGGTTTCTTGGGGGTGGGGGGTGTGGGGTCAACTCTTTACTCTATCAAAGCACTGTAATCAGTGTATGAAGAAATATAAAATTTGCCCATAACACAGAATGCTACAAGTGATTTCTGTAGCAACTGATAAGCATGTGATTTTCAGTCTTTACAATTGCAATACTTACAAAGAATATAACCACAGCCTATTTTTTATTGATCATTCTGTTCAGCCCAATAATGAACAATGAAGAATCTTGTAATGTTTTTCTATTTGAATACTTAATCAGTCTCATATTTTGTAGACCTTTGAATTAGCGTTGTATACATATGATAATTATGTGTTTGTGAATACTGCTCTACCAATGAATTAGAATTTTTAACTAAGGCTATAGACTAGGTCTTATGTCTAGATTGCAAAGTGTTTTTTAGTCCAATATTTCAGAATTGTCTATAGCCTTCATTTAAGTTTTGCTGCATGAATAACGCCCCTATTTTCTTTATTGTATTGGGTTTGTCAATCAATTTTTAACTCTATAAGTAGCATATTGCTCTCTCATCCCATTTTTATGGTGGTTTTTTTGTGTGCGTATTCTTTGGGTCTCTCTTAAGTGTGATTTTGATTATAACATTAGAATGGCTATGAATAAAATCTATATAACTGTTTCCCCTTTGTATTTATAGTCATGATGAGGCTGGACAAGTTACTTGTTTCCATTAACTTGATTGGTAGACTAAAATTGCCCTATAGTAAGAAGCAAAAGAGGTCCTAGTAGTGAAGCCTGGTCCAAGTAATTGGGAACTTTTTTTTTTTACTATTCTATAGGATTATTGATTATACAGCAATTTTAATCTACTTGTAAAATTACTGGAAACTAGTATCTTTTCTAGGTTCACTTTGTAGTTAAATTCTAAATAAAGTTTGGTGTGATTGTTTCTTCTCAAAATAATATGGTTTGAATTTCAATATATTTTTAACATTTCATGATCATTGTTGAATGTGTTTTGTGTTGGAGTGTGTTTTTTTTAAAGGGATTTTATGTTTACCTACTTGTATTAATTGTACATTTAATTGATATGTGCCTAATTGACCATAAAAACAAAAATACCCATATTTGATAGTCTATGTTACTATAATAGTAGTTTCAACATCCTTTCTCTTTTATTGAAAAGATTAACTATTATTGTTACAAATTGTTACTTTTCTAAGAAAGAACAGAAACCAAAACTTTTTAGCAATTTCTTTTCTCTTTAAAAAAATAATAGCTAAATAGAAAATCAGAAAAACTATACCATTTTATAATATTGTCATAGGGTTTAATTATAAGATATTAAATTTTTAAAAATCCAAAAACATTTATTAACATGTTTCCTTAGCAAAAGTAATCTTGTGTTTGTTTCTTTGTTATGGTTATATTTTTCAAATTCTATAAAAGAGATGTAATTGTGTTATCATTTCTCATATTATCATTGATAACTTTCCCATTTGAATGTGTTTGAATTTGATTGAAACTTTGTAGAATCCACATATCCTGTAGTATAAATGACCAATGAATTATTTTAACACATTTTAGTGTAACACTGTAGAAAATGAGTTTAACCCCATGCCTTGTTAGTTTAGTATGCAAGAATATTGGTCATTGATGTACATTAAAAATAATGATAATAATAATATAATAAAATCCTTAAATAAAAATAAATAAAACTAAAAGTAACAAAATGTAATTGTGTTTGTTAATTTAATTTAAATGATTATGTTTTCTTATTTCAACTTTCCAGCTGACGCAACTATCTGTGTATTACTGTTGGCACATATTTTTGTATTATTATTATTATTATTATGATGTTTGTTTTAGTGTATCGTATCTTTGATTGAGTAATGCTTAATATTTTAGTTGCCAATGGTTGGATAAAATGAGATTAAATGACTACCGTCTACTACACTCGTAACAATATCATTGCGGAGCAAGAATAAGGATTACTACAGCTGAAGTTTACTACATCTGTCATATCTAGCTTTAGTGTAATAGGGGGGAGAGATTCCATGGAAAAGGGGCACTACATCTGAACATTGCTATAAGTGAAGTCGACTATATCTTGATTAATAGTTGATAGTTTAAATAATTGAGAACCTGATTAGGAGGTCTAAATATTGTGAGATTTAGGTTCACAATATTTTTCTGTTTCTATTGGTGTCAGAATTATGTTTCGTACTAAATAGATGTTTCAACAGCCAGTTACTCTATTTAATCAGAGTTCAGAGAGGCAATTGATGAAAAAAAACGCAAGTGGTTAACGTGGAAATCGATACAAAATATAACTGGTGGAACTTCAGATGAGGGGATCCTTTTTCTGCTTCCTCAACGATGTCGCTACAAGCTTGTTGCTAAAACGATTGTATTATGTGCAGTATCTGTATCCGTTTAAAAAAAAAAAAACAAGATTGCTCTAATAGATTTTGATATAAGCAGAGTTGACTGTATTTCAGAATCAAATTTTGACCATCTTGCTTGAATTAACCACCTTAACCAGTACCAGTATTTCACAGTGGTCACTTGTTTTAAATAATGCTTATTGTAACTAGGTTACAAAACAAAACAAACATTTCCTAGTTCGCATTTTTCTCTTTATATTCCATAAAAGAATAAAAAGATAAACAATAATACAGTCAATTACGCTTGTAACGATGTCTTTGGGAAACCAGAAAAACTTTCACTAGATCGGAAGTTTGTTGCAGTTGTACTTTGTTTTGTTTTGTAGTATAGTATCACTACACCCAAAATATCACTACAACCGAGTTCTTTACAAGTGAAGTCGACTGTACAGTCTTTATAGAGTGAAATCCCTGTATTGCGACATCAACCTCAGGTCCCGAATTAATTGCTCTTTATTACTAGTAATCGCGACATAAATTTCGATAAACCCCTGTTTTTATTGCCAATCGTAATGAAAATCATGAAAATCACTAGTCTAGTGTCTAGGTCTAGATAGACCCTCCACAATCTAAGCCAGTATACCGTTATAACTAAACTAAGACTAATCTAGTGCAGACGTGTAGATAGACTCTTGACACTAGAATCTATAAAAAATCTCACTAGACACTAGAATCTATAAAAAATCTCACTAGACACTAGAATCTATAAAAAATCTCAACACAATGAGAGATTTCCGCCAATAGAATGACATAGCGATAAGTATTTCAACCGATTAGATGATGCAACGATAAGGAATCTCTCCCAATCAAATGACATGTCGGTCCCAAGCCGGGATAAAATTTAAAGGCAAACTGATGTTTATTGATGTCTAATACCTTTTGTTTGGTCACAAACCTGTTTAAGACTGCTGTCTGATGTTTTGACGCTCATTTTTTCCCGCCATTTTGAGAACCCCTGTATAGCGACATCGGAGGTCCGTCCCAAGGCATGTCATTATACAGGGGTTTCAATGTAGTTTATAATGACCTTAAACTTTATCACATGAAGTAAAAAATATAAAAAAATAACACAATTCAAATAGAAGAAAAGAGTAGTAATGTATTTACAACAAAAAAGTGCATACATAATGGTAACACTTAAGTGCAACAGGCACACATAATACTGAAAGTAATCACATAATTGTTCAGTAAATTTATATAAAAAATGTATGTCAACATTTGTAATAATAAAGCAATGCTTTCATAAATAAATTCTATTGGAAGCTTAAAGTTTAAGAAAAAAAAAAGTTTATAGTAAATATAGATTCTGACTCTGTCCCATGCAAAGGAGAAATTTAAATAGAAACACTAGATGTTATATTGATGATACAATTTGCATATTTCAGGTCAGATACTGATAGCACGTGAATTATAGACCAAATTATAACTGACAGGTATTGAAATAAATCTTATTGTATAAGAATAAGTAAAAAGCATAAACATATACAGGAAGCCATTCCAGATAAAATAAAAAGCTACATGAAAAAAATTCAATGACTTGGAAAATATTCAGCAGAACAATAATTAATCATTAAAATAAATCATACCTCAATGATAAGTATGGTGATAATGATAAGTAATATAAACATAATTACTATTCTGATCTTTAGAGGGGATAATTCTTATCTCATGATTGCACTCAAAAGACAGAAGAAAAAAATAAGTATAAATAAAATAAAGCACATACCTGCTTCATCTACGTATGATATATCAATAAAATCTGATCTCGATAACATTTTTCATAAAAGCTGACGCAAAAACTATAATTCATAACAAGGAGAATGTGATTAAAAACTATGCTTGTGCATGTTATGTGCATGATGCTAACATTTATTTTTATTCCAAACAAGAGATATGAAGTTAAATTGTTCAATTCTCACATATTATCTCTATATTATCTAACAAAAACATGATAGCAACAAAAATAAAATAAAAATGGAATTATCATTTTCTTTAATGCTTTGTATCTTATTTATGTCAAACACATGGTTCAAATGAATTTTTATCATTACAATGATAATAACAATTTTAAATAAAATGCAGAGCAAAAATGACAAAATTGAATGTAATTCATAGTAAGTTTTAAAGAAGAGATAATTTAAAATCAGCAGTATTGCTTGAGTCTATACGTTAAATCCCTTATCCACGGCCAATATTGAATGAAGATTCAAGCAACATTATTCGAAAATCTTTTTTTAATTTAGACACTATAGTGGCTATATTGGACAAGTTTGAAGACATAATATGCATATAATTACAATTTAAGATGGTGAAAATCTATTTGTCTAGTTTGAAAACTGCAATAAAGTTGAACTTCGGTTTTATAATTTAAGGGAACACCAGTATTTTTTATGCATGCTTTCAAGTAATCAAGTTAGATACTGGAAAGCAAATAAGAAATCATGGAAATGACAAACCTATTTAATTTCTCTTCAGTTCCTGACATAAATCTACCACATAAAGTATGCCGTCACAAATGTAATAAGAGTCAATCATTACATTAAACAATGAATATATTCATTTCACATATTATAATACATAAATGTTATTTACTCCCGGGAAAACGTAGACTTTTTCCTCACTAACTCTACTAAGCTGTATGTGTTTTCCCAGTAGATGCTAGAAATGTTGCTAGCAACACTATATTCTTCATCTTGTTTAAAATTGTATGCCAGGGTAGAATCTGTGAGGTTATTCAAAGATGTTTTAGTTTTAATTACATAATCAGTGTCTATTTATTGATTGTCTTAGTCTTACATTAAGTGATCAGTTAGCTTTAGCGTGCAGTGATTAAAAAGGAAATTTAGTGCATAGGTGAACATTTTAGATTTCATAAAACAAAATGTTAGCATTAAAGTTTAATAAAAAAATTGAGTATGTATATAAGTATAGGTTTAAATCTCCATTATGTGTATTATAATAATCATCATAACATATAAAGGTATTTAATCAAATCCAACTAAATAAATTCAATTCTGAGTATACAAACAGCAAGCAAATCACATAGGCACATAATTCATAATCATAAATATTGTATAATGTAGCTAAAAATACAATAAAACATGAAAAAATATTATTGATATACCCTTTCTTGATATTCAATACAGCGGTTAGTTGATATAGAAAATATCTATTGAGTTACTCTGATATTGTTTATTGGTTTTAAATCGCTCTCTTTACAATTCATGAGACCTAGATCATTGAATAAACCATTACATTAAATAATTATTTATAATGCTGAGAGTGGCAAAAGTTGAAGAAAAAAAAGAATAACAACTTAAAACAAATATAACAATCAAAGTATTATGTATAAATATATACCTCATAACAGAAACGTATTAAAAATAAATGATGATATAATCAAAAAGTTTAACAATAATAATGTAAAATGTAATGATGATGATATAAATAATAATAATAATGATAATGATAATAACATCAACAATGATACAAAAAAGAAGTATAGAAACAATAAGTCGTAAAATAGAAAGAAGAAAATAAAGAAATGATAAAGATGATTAAAAAAAAAAAAGATAGCAGAATGTCAAACACTGTGATTTTAAAGTACACAGAGGCCTACTTTTGGTAACTTTAAGTTATCAATTAATATGACTGTTATTCATAGCAATGAAAGAGGCAACTGAAAATAAAACAAATTCACATAAATGTTATTAAGTTATCAACACAATACTGCTTAGTAAGTCAGCTGATGTTTTCTGTTATTTTCAGCCACCCTTGTATGACCTTTTTCCTATCTTATGATTGACCATGATAATCAAATTATATCAACATATCTGAGACATTGAAATAAAGAGCATAACAATAAAAAGGAAGATGAGTACATATTTAAATAAAAAATAACAAGGAAAGTCAAAATTTTCAAATTTATGCTAAAACATTGTCAGGCTTATCCATTGAGTTGAATGGGTTGCACGGAGGAACCAAAGTTATCATACGAGACATCTCAGCATTGCGCTTGTGTTCTGTTGCAGGTGAGGCTATGGGCATCGACCTGAAGAAACATGCATATATTTTTTAAAGTTAGTCCTATACCTGTTAATCCAGAGTAGGGTAGTCAATAGTAGTCTTCTGACCTTTTTTAAGCATTCAGCTTAATTCGATAATTTATAATTGCTTTCTGCACTGACTTTACTTTTGTGATGTCTGAAGAGACCAGATCCTCATTTATTACTGGATGAACAAGAAAGCAAACCCACTTAAAAATTAGAGCTGAGATTGAGAATTGAACTTGGATTGTTATGGTTACAACCAAACTGCACTATTACTATTAGTTGAGCCATCTACTCTATATTTAAGGAATGATAATGTTTAGAATTATGACTGAGTAGAAGTATCAGTCTTAAATCATAGTTTTATTATAGAATTATAAATATTTCAAGATACCTTTACTCAGCAGCAATAGCTAATATTAGCTATCACTAGAAAGCAAGAAATTGCTTTATTAGTTAACATAATAGTTTAACAGCTAAAAAAACAAAACAATTGAAAGTTGATCAAAAAACACTCTGAAGATAGTCAACATGCTGACCAATAGACTATCAAATTAAAAAATATCAATAAAAAAATACCAATATTTAAGATCAAAGTATTAGAATTAAGCATTCAGATCCTCCATTCATTAAGTCGCTTAGTTTGCCAGATAAATTTCAATGAAATTTCTTTTGGATACCATTGTTTTATATGAATATATTTATAAACATACGCATACATATAAAAAGATATAATTTAACTTATCTGTTCAGAAGTAACTTAGATCTAACAAGTTTGATGATTAGATCTAGAAACATTCTCTTACTTGTGAATCGTTGTTGTGGTTGGTTTAAGATATTCTCTCTCGGAAGGCTTAGAATGAGCTGGAGCATAATATCCTTGCCACAATGTACATCCGTCATACAAAGGAATATTTGGACGACTGTGATAGAGTAATAAAGAGGAAGAAATTTTATCAAATAATATTACAAGTTACTGGTAAGAAAACATTTATAATGAGACATGATGAATGCAATTAATTTTTTTTTTAATGAACTCAACATGTATCAGAGAAAAGCATCAAATTGGTTGATGTTGTACACTCCTGCACATATTCCTGATACTCACAAATTACTCTTCCCAAAAACAATGCTCTGATGTTAATCATATAATTTTAAAACAATTATTTCACATATTGGATGACCCATTTCATATAATACTCTTTCTATTATTTAACACTTTGATAAAAAAAATTTAATAGAAACAATGCGATCTATCACAATAACATCCATCTTCTCCCCAAATCCTACATAGACTTACATCATTGCAGATATAAGGTCATATAAATATAAATTTTCAAATATTGAAGCATGGGCTCATTGGAAAGTAATTAAATTACATTCATAATTCTTATTGTAGAATTGTTAGAATCTGCAGTCCACGTTGAGATGGGATGGATTTCTTGATACCCTTCAGTATGTGTGTGTTTGTGCAAGTGAGTGCATCTTTGATTATACTCTTATGTCTTATGTATCTTGTTTGTGACTGAATATGACTTCACAGGAAAAGAATGACTCACTGAGATGTTTCACTAGGTCTTGGAATTGGAACTCTCTTGACTGTGTATGGCAGAAAGTTCTCCTTAGCATTGTCTATCTCATCCAGATTCTCAGCTCCGATGCATCCACTATGAAGATAACAATGACATGCTATTATTATTCAAGACATTAACATTAAATTAAAGAAAAATGACAGACAAGGAAAAAGGATAGAGAAAAGGATGAAGAAGATAAATATATAGGATAAAGCGATAAAAAAACCCAACACAATATGTAATGTAAAATATCAAAATGCCACCGTCGTAGAGAAAGATAAAAGAACACAAATGTAGAGTAAGGTATGAATGAGCACGACATAAAAGGGACAAATACAGAAATGGACGAATCGTCTGTCTTTCTGGCCTCTCTCTTTTGTCCTATCTTTGCTTGATGAAGGTACAATACCAAAACGTCCATTTCTGTCTTTGTCCCTTCTATGTAGAGCTCATTCATACCGTTTTTTACATTCTAATATATTCTAATGTAAATGTGTGCGTGCATAAATAAATCTGTCGACAATGAACATTACCAATATATTTTAACAGTTTAAAAGGTAAAATAAAAAATGTATTTACAGTGTTGCTACTAGTATATTGATAATAATAATGAAATATATCAACATATCCTAGCATTGCTAATATCATCCAGATTCATATGTCCAATACAGCAATCGGCAGAATTTAGAAGGACATGTTTTTATTATTGGAGATATTATCAATGAAATCAAAAACAGACACCCAAAAAAATATAAATTAAAAAGTAATGATGTATATCAAGAACAATAAACAAATTTACATCATATTGGAGAAAGGTCAATGCATATAGATTACAAGATTAACAACATTATTTCACTTGATTAAATCAAAATACCGGCCATCTTTAGCAAAGAATGTACAAAATGATAGGTACCAGGTAAATGAGCAAAATGATTATTTATTTAAATATGATTTATCATTATAAAAAACTCATTGGTGAAAGAGAGACAAAAACATACATTCTCTTAACAAACAATTATTATTATGGAATAATCTTCTCTATAAAAATCAATTTTCACGTAATGCTTATCAACTGCTAACAATGACTAACAAAGAAAAAAAATTTACTTTATTTCAATAAGTTCTGTTACATCAGATATTCATTGGTCAAATAATGAATAGCAACTTATATTATAACTACTATCATACCTGTACAGAGGAATATGCTGAGTTCGGTGACAGGGACTGCAGCTGTAAACAAAGGGGAGAATTCAACAATTAGAGTAAAGCAGTAAATTTTCTTATAAAATTTAAATGTCATTACTCTTGTAATGACATCATTGGGGGGCCATAAAAAGGATTGCTACATCCGAACCTTACCACAGCTGTTATATATTGAAATGATGCTCAGGGGACGTTCTATGAAAAAAGGATCACTATACCAAAAAATCGGCACAACAACGGATTTGCTATAAGTGGAGTTGACTGTAATATTATTTCAAACAGCAAACAAAAACAAAGCAATAAAAAAAAAAAATTTAAAAAATTGAGCAATGTAACTAATAATATAATCAAAATTGTCTATAAAGCAAAGGACAAAATAAAATAAATAAATGTAAAAACATATATATTGAAATAAAATGATTTTTTTTTGGGTAGGTATCATGTGAGTTTTATAAATAATTGAATAGTTTTAAGATTATTCTCTCACATCCACATGTCATTTTAAATTTAATAGTGCTATCCTCAATACCTTCAATGTATGCATTGGCTGAAATGTTATTAACCACATACAGTTGACAATGCTTGCATCAATGGGGATTGTAAGCAGGCTTGTATACAAAATTACCGCTAGAACCATTACATAGATCTTAGGTGAAAAACAAACCAGTCGTAAACACACATTGAAGAATCAATTGCATCAATGTCTGATTGATTTGATGAACAAATAATATTATAATCTATTATCTTGCAATCTATCTTGCATTAACATTTTTAAAATTTATAACTCATTCTTTATTCATATCATAGTCTTTTGCATATTATATTTGTATACAAAATATTATATTATTATTATATAGGCATATACTTTTTACATATTTATTATGAAT
>JAUEKR010053731.1:0-10603 GCA_031762895.1 Corambe burchi
AATAATAATAATAATAATAATAATAATAATAATAATAATAATAATAATAATAATAATAATAATAATAATGATAATTGTATTGACTTGGAACTTGAAAGATTTTCAGGTTTTTTTTGTGTGTGTGTTCTAGTCAAGTTTCATTTCTTTCTTTTTTTTAGTATTAATAATAATAATGCAATTTACTCTAACTGTACTTTTATCTCATGATCATATACAGTTGTGATGGTTTTTCCTATGCTCTATTATGCATACTTTTTAAATTGTTTTGTGTTCGCCTTGTTTATTTTCAGATGACGCTGTGAAATGGCTTTGCAACCAACCGAACATCAAAGTGAACATCAAGTCAAAGGGAGAGAAACATACTCCACTTTTTGACGCCATGTTAGCAGAAAAATTTCATTTAGTTGAGATTTTGACCCATGCGAAAGAAGTAGATTTAAATGCTGTGAGTAGAGTATAAAGTATGATGATGAATATATAGCATTTATAATATTGCTCTTTGCCACTGATTTTTAATTGCACAACTAAGGGGTCATCGACAGGTCAATTCAATCAAATGCCATCTCAACTACTCATGGAGCATGCACAAGAGCTTTTTGAAAATCGGTTGATTCTAGCATTCTTACACTTACATTATCCATCTCTGTCTATGGCTTGGTTCTCATTGCACCTGAACGACGTGATGAAATGTGTGTATACGTGTATGTATAATGTACATATGTGTGTATAGAAAGCAAAACCTTGTACCACTGCGCTGTTCTGGGAGCCAGCATGATTGTGTTGTTATATAGTGATTGTTAGAAAGGAAAATGGTGTGAGATCTCAACATAATGAATAATATAGAAGAAAACGCTATTTAAAAGAATATTTCGGTATAATACCTTCTTCAGCATAGAAAGGGCAAATGAGATAGACAATTTATCCCGTTTTTATCCTTGCTATGCTGATAAAGTTATCTTACTAAAATCTTTTTTTTAGATATGTTTTTTCTTCTGTCTAGTTCATTGAATTGAAATCGCACACCCTTTTTCTTCCTAGCGGTGGCTTATTTCTTGGGATTGTGTTTGTTTATAGAGATTGTTGGTATAACTAGGACTCAATCATCCAGTAACTCTTTTGTACCACAGTGAACAGTATGCAGAAAGAGGCGTTCCAATGTGGACATTATTACATTACAAAATTTCATTGTAATACAGTTGACTACACTTGTAGCAATGTTGGTGGGGAGCAACAATCAAGGTCACTAAAAGCAAGGTTTGCTACAAATCTCGTATTAAGTATGGGAGTATAGTGGCAGTTTGATGTGTATAGAAAATTGTTGCATCCGAAAGTCACTACAACCAATTTTGCTGAATGTAACAACATATTCCACTTAACAGGAGTAGCAAGTATATACTTTATATCAAACATTTTTATTGCGATATAAAACATTTTGAAAGTATTTACGTTAGTTTTACTATATATAAATATTGAAGGGTATATTCTTTCATCTATTATTATTAGACTAGTACTACATTTACTATTTGATATATTGGTACTATGTATCTGCTATCTTCGTTTATCATTTCAGAAAAACTTTCGCAAAGAGACTCCACTCATCGTAGCTGTGCGCATGATGAACACCCGCTTGGTGCGTCAGTTGCTGGAGGCTGGTGCCGATTATGACGTGACTACATCTGACGGTGTGAAGCCATTGATGCTAGCCGTCAAAGCTGGCCGTGAGGTTGTGCAGGAGTTTGTTGATGCAAAAGTACCTCTAGATGCAATGGACTCCGAGGGTGAAACTGCACTCACAAGATCTGTGAGGCTTCGTAAGTCTGATCTTAATTCATGTACAGTGGTGCTTCATGTTTAATGGCATTTGTAATAAAGAGATATTTTTAAATCCCCATTTTTTCCCCTTATGATTGTTGCTTGGACTTGGACTTCGGGGATAGCGAGAGCTCAGATATGACAAAAATTTTTGCCTGGAACAGAGGTTCTTGTTATATCTGAATTCCACTGTAAACATTTTTATGTAATTTAGTTTAATTTATCTACTTTCTTCCATCACTCCCAACCACTTTGCTGTTGGAAGGAATACTAGTTAAAATTCTGGGGATATGAACCTATATCATCCTGTAATAAGACTTGTTTCCTTTCTAGGTGAGATTATATATGATTGCAAGCTTGCACTATTAAAACCGAGGATAAACATCATCCTTATGGATTTATGATAATGATAATGATATTACATTACATTTCTATGGCACATTTCCCTATCTAGTAATATGATCTATGCACTTTACATATAATCTACTAGTAAACTTATTTAAAATGTCGAATATAATAATAATTGTATAATAAATTACAGTAACAGTAAAGACAACTTACATTGATATTGTACATTCGTAATTGACATATTAAATTATTTTAAAATTATTGCAACATAATTTTAAAGAAAATATTAAGACATGATATTAAAGTTTTGCCTAAAATTTAAGTAATATAATCTTGGAGAGTAAATGAATATCTTTAAATGTCACTTGAAACTATTGTGGTATTTTATTTCCCTAATATTTTGAGGGAGACTATTCCAAAATTCAAAATATGAGGGCAGCAAAACAGAAAGATTGTTCTTCAAAACATATTAAGTGGGGTCCTAAGACTCATACATGTCAATGGATCCATTGATGATCATAGAGCCTGAGAAGGGGTTTAAATAAGACTGATAAGAACTTGCTACTTTCTTGAACTTCTAATAAGAATGAGTGACCTTTTTTTTGGTTTTCTTTCTCAGATACTGTAGATGTTACCAAAGTACTTATGAGTGGTGGAGCAAATCCAAGGGCCAACATTATTCATCCTGCATTCATTCTGGCCGCTGAGCTTGGTCATTTGCGAACCGTAGCCTTCTTCTTAGACATTGGACAAGATCCAAATCAGATGGATGTCATGCGATGGACTGCATTGCATTATGCCTGTAAAAATGGTAATGATTTCTTGTATTTAACCGAAATATCTCCGAAATGGAACTAGATGGCCCAAATATTTCTGTGTAAAGTGATTCCTCCCTATATGACTTACTTGACTTATTGCCTCCCGCTGAAGTAGTCTCTGATCCGGTAGCTTTGGCTGTCTTCCTTACTTATACTTGTAATATAATGCTACATTCTGTATTCAATTTTATTTGTACAGTCAACTTTACATCAGTTGTTGTGATGTTTGAATGTAGCGATCATGTTTTGCTACAAAACTTGTACGGATAAAAAAAGATTACTTAATGCAACGGTTAAATCCAGTTTTGGATTTAGTGACCCTTTTTTCTGATTACCCCAACAATAATCCCTGCATGAGTTATTGACTGCATCTATGATCATAATAAAATGTTTACATAGTATGTGAATTAAGTTTATAAGTATGAAGTATGTGTAAAGATATTGATGGATTTTTATTAATTTTTCTGTGATTTCTCTGTGATTTGACTTTTGAAGTTATACCCTGTAGTCTTCATTAAACTGATACTGTCACGATGCTGTCACATTTCATTAAAATTTGGATTTAACTGTTTGGAGATCAATTTTTGGTTGAAGCAATGAAGTTTACCCTTGAGCAACGTTATTTTCGCTATTTGCTTACTATGGTAGCTTTGCATTCTTACTCTTAGTGTGATGCTGGGTTTGCATTGAAAAACTAAAAGGCTCATTTTCACTAATAACTGGAAAACTAGAAATAACTTTACAGTATTATCCATATTAAGAGCACCCCAAGAAAATCGCTATTAACAAATCCAATATATGTAATAAGTTCTTCTCAAACCGCTGTAAATTGCATTGAAAGGTTAAATTAGTAGTAGAAGTAGTAGTAAAGATTGTTCTTTTATAGCACACTTATCACCAAAGTCTCAAGGCGCTTTACATCTCGTTTACTCCCCCAACCAACAGCAAACATTAAACACTGACGAGACATTCCCATTTTAGGCATGTTACAATTGTTTTTTTGACTAGACAGCTGTCTTAACGGCCAGGTACTCTATTTTACCAGAGTTCAGTAAGACAATCGACGTGAAAAATTTTCCCAAGAAAAAAACGCAGCAGCGGGCTGGAATCGAACCCAGGATCATTGCCGTAGCAGTCACAGCAGTTCAACGCCTCTACCAACTACGCCGTCAGTGTAGCATATAGTATACCTTCTTTGTTGATCTATGGGTTAGATATCAAAAGTGAGTAAATTGAAAGTGCCGATGAGAGAGTACGGTAGAAAGAGATAATATTATTGTGTCTATCCGATCACGATGCGATAAGTCTATCGACTATCGATATCTGGTAAACATAGTTTTACTTTATAAATAACTGCACACTCTTGACACAATTTTTTAAGGGCATGGTGTGCTTAATAGGGATAATGCAATATTTGTTGAACTGTCGAAGATGATTGATCATCACTCTCAGAGCAAAACATTTTAGATATTATTCTTTATGCTATTTGATCAAAGTCAATCCTTGTGTATTTGTTGTCTTTCTTAAAAAGGTTTCTTTACAATGGCCAAAATGTTACTAACATGTGGAGCGCTGGTTGATGGACCGCATGATTGTCGTGATTCACCTATTGCGCTTGCTGCATTTTACAGGTAAAATGCATCTCTCAATTATTTTTTTTGTACATCCTTTATGTTAGTTACTTTTCTACTCGTTTTACGAGCATAGGGAAGTCAGGAGTAGTGTCCCGACTCATACTAGGTGTACGACTTTGTGTGATATTTTGCCTTTACTTTCTCTGTGTCTGGATAGACCAGCTCCCTATTCATTGCTGGGTGAACAAGAGAGTGCATCCATCCATTGAATTAACAGCACCGAGACTGGGAATCGTATTCGGGGCACTTGCGTTGCAGCCCAACCGCACTACCAATTGAGCTACTAAACTCTGTGAAAAGCTTTTGTATATGATAATTATTTGCTTTTAATAAACCTTTTACCCTGTCCAGTTTCTTTCTGTTATATAATATGACCAATCATGATGAGTCGGTGCGGACAGCAAAATTAAGACAATGGAATGGATTAGGTCAAAATTGTTCTAAAGTATGTTATTATTATTATTCCTCTTCTTTTTCTTTTTCTTTTTCTTCTTCTTTTTCTTCTTCTTCTTCTTCTTCTTCTTCTTTCAGTATGCAAACTGACTCAACTTGTTGAATATTACTGTTGCTATTTGGAAATGTCCACTGTTAGTCTGTTAGCGTACAGAGTAAACCTTGCATACTTCCATTAATTAATTCTGTTTACTAAATAGCTTATCAATATTTAACTTGTAGACTATCTACTTTTGTCATTTTTTAAAGTTATCTGAATGTTTTACGCCCTTATTTTGGTATATAAAATGCCTTGAGGTTTCTGTGATAAGAACTCTATGTAAAAGAATTAATGTTTACTTTTTTTTCTCTCTCGTAATTTTATATTTTACAGGAATTTAGACATTGTACAATTGCTTCTATCCTATGGATGTAAGGTGGATCGGTTTAGTGAAGATATGGATACACCTTTGCATTTTGCTGCCTACAGTGGAGACTTTGATTTGTTTCAACTTTTGCTCTCTCATAGTCAAGACAGTGTTTGCTCTTTCAACGCCTTCGGTGTCTCTCCCTTGTTCATTGCTGTTATTTATAATCATTCTAACATCATCAAGTGCCTTCTCCCTTTCTATACTGACAATGATTTGAATACTTACGGTCAGGCTTTTCACTTCAATCCCAATCATATTGGGGATAAACTCGTGCATTTTGAGGATATCTCCAGCTCTCCATTATGGTTTGCTGCAAAATTTGGTAATGAAGAGATAATCAGAGCCCTCATTAATGCTGGCTTTGACGCGTCAAAAGAAGAATGGATTCATAACAAGACGTTTCCTATGAATAGATCCGACTGTCATTCCGTTGGTGAATTATTGTCAACTTGTGCTTCTACTCCCAGCCCTCTTTTGTGTCTTTGTCGTCATTCAGTGAGAAGGTCGCTTGGGCCTAATAAGCAGCGTAATGCCAACCAGCTTAATATCCCTCGGAAGTTGAAGAATTATATTATGCTTAGAGACTGACATTTGTGTTTTTTTAAACTGGTTGGTTGATTTCTGTTTTTAAGGTAATGTGAAAGTGAAGCCTACAAATATAGCAACCCGACACAAAATGCACCGACACTCATAAATATCCTTTTTGGCAGCTCAATGTGTTTCATCATTCTTAGTGAATAAATGGTTTAATTTAAGTTTTGTATTTGGTTCTGTCATTCAGTTCTATTTAACTCAACTTGCTTTCTAAGTAAGAATAATTGATCAGAAGTAATAAAATCTATTAATGTACTTAAAAATATGCTATAGTGTAAATAAAATACAATGAAATGATTTATATTTTTGCCACATGATGGTGATATTATAGGTACTTTGTTGAAATAAAATTGAGGGAAATAAAGAGAAAAAAGGTTTAAGTCAATGTTGTTCTGTCTTTGGAAAACAAAATGATAAGACCATGGATGACTAAGCTTATAGTAGTGTCATTGTAGGGCCAGAAATAGAATCCAAATATAGTCAGAGTTTTGAATATATTCAGGGTTAACGTCAAAAGCATGATTCTCACTTGATACCACTAGGTCTTCATTGTGGTTTGGTGGTAATGAAGAGATAATCAGAGCCCTTATTAATGCTGACTTTGACGCGTTAATAGAAGAATGGATTCATAACAAGATGTTTCCTATGAATAGAGCCGACTGTCATTCTGTTGGTAAATTATTGTCATCTTGTGCTTCTACTCCCAGCCCTCTATATTAAATTTTTTATGTATAAATGTAGCTAAATTCAAGAATTTACATATTTAACTCACATTTTTGAGCATATATTTTTATATATAATTCCTGTGTTCGTGAAATATGGTGCTGTGGTGAATTTTTTAATTTTTGATGTTGAGTTTTCCATTTTCCCTTTATCAAATATCATTATCATTATGAATATGAAGTATTATGCTTGAAATAAGTATAGTTATAAGTATTGCTATTTTCTCAAACGTATATTATGCATGTAAATATTTTTTGTGTTCATAAAATATGGTGCTCTGGTGAATTTTAATTTTTGATGTTGAATTTTTGCAATTTATTTTCTCAAAGATCAGTATTATTATTATGAAGTAGTATGTTTATGAAATATGGATATATAGTTATTTTCTCAAATGTTTATAAATGTATACATATTTTTTGTGATAATGAAATATGAAAATGTGATGAATTTTAATCTTTGATGTTCAATTTTCCAATTTATTTTCTCAAAAATTAGTGTTATTATGTAGTATTATGTTTATTAAAATAAATGGTGAAAAGGAAAAGTACGCTCTAGGTTAAATCACCCAAATAAGCTTATTTAAACTCTCTTAATTTATGTTCATTACTTTTAATGTAGTTTTACGTCTATAGCAGTTTTGGATTTGTCATTCTTGTTTTGATAATTTCATTATGAACCATTCTCATATTCTTTATAATTGATTTGCCGTGTTTTCAACCAAATTATTTGATACAATTATGAGAAATGATGTTCTACTTTTGGAACTACAGTCGATTTTGCTAATAGCAGACTTGATTATAGTGATGTTCTTATGTAGTGATCCTTTTTTATGGAACCACCCTATACTCTAATGTTAAATTTGATGGGGGTAATGAATTTCAGATGTAGCTATATGTTTCCTTGTTCTCCAACAATATCGCTGCAATCATAGTCGACTGCTAACTTATAAAACTTAATACGTCTACTTAACCTGTATCAAAACATGCTGTAATAATTTTTTAGAATATTTATAACGATCAAGTTTCACAGAATGGTCACCTATGCAGCACGCATTATATAAAACTGCTGTAGCGGACTTTTGATGTAATTCTCATTTTTCTGGTTCCTTAATGACATTGCTACTGTTTTAATCCTCATTATCCGTAATACAATAAAGTTACCTAGGCTTGTAGCAATATTAGAAATATCATTTTACATATACATACAATTGAAGTTCGCTACTACTGTTGTGCTCTGTATTGTTGTATAGGTCCTGTTCCATGAGGAAAGGATCTCTACATCCAAAATCACTACATCCTATTTGCTACTAAGGAAGTCATCTGTATAACAAATTTTCTTATTTCTCAATTGATGTGATTGATTTGTACGTAGCCTTTGCTGACTAATTCACATTTTTATTGTGTGCTTAAAAAAATTGTTTTAAGCATAATCCCAATTTTTTGTTGTTGGTATTCCTTTTAAACCTGTTTGAAAATCCCAAATAAAATATAAATGATGAATATCTCAATCACTTTGAAATATTATTATGAGATTATAATTAAATTTATATACTGCTGTACAATGGAACCTCCCGAAAATTACATGACTTGCTAGGACAACATAAATTATATGTTGTTATCCACAGTTGTTATTATTAAGGGTTTTTTCTTTACTGATGAAGTATGGTTTAAAAAATTAACAAATTTGGGACTACAGAAACGTGGCATTATTTAGAGAGTTTTCTCTATGCTGCACTCAGATGTTTTTCTTAAAAGAAGGTGTCGTTATTGGGATGTCGTACTGTATGTATGTAATTCGTAATTTGTTTTTGAAATATAGCATTCATAAAACACTTTTTCACTTATTTTTAATATGCTCATAGCACTTTATAAAGAGGTTCCTGATAAACCAAATTATTCCAATACCATCTCAACTCCTCATGGAGGATACAAAAGAGTTGCTTCAAAGATGTGCCTTCTAGCATTCTGACAATATCCATCTCTGCCTATGGCCAGGTTTTTCACTGTACTTTAGTGGGGTTAGGATATGTGTGATAAAAAAATATTTCCCAAAGATTTAACTCTACGCTGCCACTTTGTGGATTCGATAACAAGCTGAATGCCTTACCATTGAATCACAGAGCCACAATAAAATTATCCAATGTAATAGTAATAGAGGTTCTACTAGAACCTGCTTAGGATTAATCTCATAAAAGCAGATTTAAGGTGAACATTTATATATGGCGCTGTCCCATTTATTTTTTAAATGCTCAAAGCGCTTTACAAAGGAGTTTCCGACAGGCCTGTTCATCCCAATACCATCTCAACCCTCATGGAGCATACAGAAGAACTGCCTGAAAGGCGCGTCATTCTAGCATTCTGACAATATCCATCTCTGCCTATGAACAAATACTCATTTCATCTGAGTGGGGTGAGGATATGCGTGTATAAAACCTTTCCCAAGGATTTAACTCTGACATCGATTGGCGGATTCAAACCAGTGACCTCTCGATCACTAGCTGAGAGCCTTACCACTAGACCACATAGCCACAGATGCGATGTTTATCTTAATGAGGTCTATCTTATCTGATATAAAACACTATTTCTTCAAATCCAAAATGGAAGACTTCAACATGATTGAAGAATGGAGAAGAGAGTGGAAAATGTCACACTCAAGATAGGCACCATCATATAAGACCCAACAGAAAGACTGCCTGGCTTCAACAACCTTACCAGGAAACATTGGGTCATATCCAACCGCCTCCTTACAGGCCATGGCAGGACTGCTGCAAACATGAAGCGATGGAAACTGCAAGAGAATGATAAATGCGGTATGATGCCACGCAGATCCAGAGACCACAGACCACATTGTGCTGCAGTGTCCCATAACCAAACTTCCTGGCGGTTATAAAACGATCCTCAAAGCAAATGATGTCTTCAAAAACTGGGCAGATGCCCACAAAGTGGCTGTGTAGCCATACGACACTACTACTATCATATCTGATAAGACTGTCATAGGCATAAATTATGATTATGATTCATTTTGTGCATTGTACACACTGTATCAAATGTGTGCAAACTCAACTAGCTATTTGTTCACCAGTTGTCACCTCTAATCCTAGTCTAGGTAAGGTTTGGCATCTAGTCTCCTTTGAAATGGACACAACACTCATAGTGAGGCATTGTGTCATTCCATCAAAAGGAGTACCAGTATATAAACTTGGGATGTAAACATCGGATCAAGAGGAGATCGAAGTTTATTTTATGCTGGTACTGTACTCCTTTTAATGGAATGATACATCATCCCAACCCATATACTGTAGATCGAATTCACGACCACGTCGTAATATGCCTAGGCCCTTAACCACTCCTGTGCTACTGAAGCTCATTATTAGTGGAAAATGAACGTATATTTATTATATTACTAATATTATAGGCCTACTTAAAGTTCTGTTCGAGACTTGTATTATTATACCACGGGTTGAAAGGGTATTGTAGAAAATAGCATTATCCTGTCCCCGCGTTTTTTTGCCATTTGAAACTCCAAAATTTGCCATAATTTGCCACAAAAAATTGTAAACTTTGCGGCAAAAATGACAAAATTTGCCAGTTTTTTTGCCAAAATTTGCGGCTCAATGCATGAAATAAATGGCAAAAATGTATCCAAAAAAAAAAATTAAATTAAAGTATAAAAATAAATAATTAAATAAAAACAGCAACGCACACACGCATAAACACAATCAACATAGCAATGTACACTTAATCACAAACAAACCAAAAATAAGTGAAATTCTTATAAAATTAACTATAGCAGCCAAGGTGATAATATTAAA
>JAUEKR010053953.1:0-10600 GCA_031762895.1 Corambe burchi
TATTATTATTATTATTAATGTTGTTGTTATTCTTATTCTTATTAGCAAGTCTATGTGATGAGTGTGAGGGTTACAACGGAAACTACCTGGCTGGACTCAAAGGCTACTGCAACATGTATGTGACATGTATTCCTGGTGGAGGATTGGATGCAGCTGGACGTCCCACTTCTTTCACACCGATTGTCCGTGAATGCGGACCTGGGACTTATTTCATGATAAGACCAGATGGATGGAGAGGATGCACTTACTTGACCGATGGCCACTGTGTTCAAGGTTTATTTTTTTTAGTTCTGACAACTTGTTATGTTTACAAAGTTATTAATGAATCCATCAAGGCATGATTAACGTGTTTAAATCTGGTTTATGAGATATATCGATGAGAGATTTTGTCCTCTCATTGATTCTTAATAATAAAGTACATTTATAGGACACTCTTCCGAGTCTGTCGGAATGCTCAGAGCATTTTACAATCACTAATTGAGTAATGCTACATTCATATTCATTGTCATAACATGCAGAGTGACTATCGATGCGAAAAAAAAATTTATTATAATGAACAAGAAAGATAACTCAGGAAATAATAGAAACAGTAAAATAATACATACAATAGTTCTTTCCCTTATCTAGGTCTACTGAACGAGATAGTAATACAGGAATAATATGACAAAAATACTTGATGCTTGATATTTGTGACCAGCCATGACGAGTTAATTTGGTACACAAGGCAATGGAAGTTGTGTTTTTTTTTAATTGGTAATTGGGATCATTACAATCTTACTATAGCCAAGTTCGCTTCTAGTGAAGTCGACTGTATGTTTTTAACAAACATTATTCATGTTTTCTTCTTCTTTCAATATGCCAACTGACTCAATTAGTTGAGTAATACTGTTGGTGCTGATGTTCAAATTATTATACATTAATTATCTATTGATTACGGTGATCTTATCAATGAGGTTAGTTTTTAATGCATCTTCTTTGAATTTGAATGATTCAATTTACGAATTTTTTTTTGCTATTTCAGATCAATGCAACAGTCTTCAGCCCAATGCCAAGGTCAAGGATATGACTTCTTGTAGAGGTTACTGGCAGTGTGATAGTCAAAGGGCTACCAGAAAGCGCCTCTGCTGTCCCAAGGGACAATCGTTCAATTCCGTTAGTCAGAGTTGTGTGCCAGATAATAGCTGTAACATGCCTTGTGGAAGTGATCGATTCGGACAAGGTTGCAACCCAACCCCTACTGGTAATTTATTTTTTTTATTATTGTTTAGGTTCCCTGAGTGTCTCTAAAAAGGACTTTACATGCAGTAATCTACAAATTGTATGTAGATACAAATCACCCTTTTCCTCACTCAATATCCTTTAGGTTTCGACCCGAAGGCTCTATTTAATCTAAAGTTTTAAGTTAACCAGAATGTTTAATTTAACCCGAAAGTATACGCTATACCTGGAGGTATTTGAGTAGCCCAAAGGTCATTTGTGCTGAGGGTCGCTTCTTGGTATCTAGCATCTGATCGTGGTGCAAACATGAATACAGAGACATGTTGCTACTCTGGGATCTTTAGCCGAAAGGCCGAGGAGCCCTAAGGTTATTGTAAAAAAAAAATTTAATTTTCAATTTTGTGTACAGTGCAAGCTGCCAGGCACTGAATACTTTTCTTCTTCTTGGGTTGGGATTCGAAAAGATAAAGATACCATACAGATTACATTTATATCGTGCATTTATCACCAAAGTTCCATGATGCTTTTACATATCCTTTACTCCCTGACATGCCTTGGCGTTTGCATGAATTCAGTTTGGCAATCGACCCAAATCTTCTTGCACAAGGGAATAACGCAAGTAGCCAGTGCGAGAATCGAACTAGGAAACATTAACTCAGCAGCCACAGCATTCCGATGCCCAATCAACTGAGTTTACTACCCCACCCAAGCTCTTATCCTTTTTCAGCTTTTGGGGTGAACTAGGTAGTAATCTTCACTTTGAGAAATTATGCGCAGATTATTACTATTTCTATATATATTATGTACTAATGTCTATATTTTTGTTATTGTTATTATTAGTCTGACTTTTATGACTGGAAAAAATTTATTGTGCTGCAATAACCATGTTATTATCAGGAGATTTCATATTGTATAAATACAGGGGAACTCAGATATAACAAGAACCCCTGTTCCAGGCAAAAAAAATCTCATTATATAAGAGATCTCGCTGTTCCTGATGTCCAAGGAAACCATCGTGGAAAAACGGTGATTTGAAAATGTTGTTATTACCGAAGATCTCGTTAGTTCCAATGCCGTCAAACATTAAGCACCACTGTATTTATGTATTATAAACATTATCATTAAAAAATGATTCCTTTCATTGTTTTTGTTTCAGGAATCACAACAGATCCAAGAAACACCTGCCTCTTTGGTGTGGATCGGCAAGACCCTTCCAAGTATTTCTACATTTCAAATCCCAATCAGATACTGAGTTGCCCCGCTGGACTTATCATGGACTTATATATGTGCACGTGTGTACCATCTGGTGGCGTTACCGGTGTTACTCAACGTCCTGAACCAGTTGGTGAGAATATTATTTTAAAATGAGAGTGAGAGCTCGAAACCAATTTTCATTCTCCAAATCCGTACTTGTTTGTTAGTACATTTGTCATCTAATGTGGCAAACTCAGTTGTAGCGATCCTTTTTCCAATGAATGACAACTCTGTAACAATGCAAAATACAGTGAAACTCGGAAATGATGTAATTGATGAGACTCACTCCAACTTAACGCTATTTTGGAGGTCATAAAATTGCCATTATAGACTACACAGTTGCTTGAAGTAAAAGTTAGAATAAATTCTATTGGTGTTTATTTCCATTGAGTACATTGTTACTGTTACTTTAATATGACCCGTTTCTGACAAATGCCGATCTTTTGGGGTGGAGAAAAGTCCATTTGTTTGCTTTGTTTTGTGTTTTTTTTTGTTTTTTTTTTTAAACTATTTTATGTCAAATAATATGAACATGAAAAACAAATAACCTTAAAAGATAGCTGGGTGAAAAAACTTTTGATATTTCCAAGTTGACCTATTCTATGATGTACTCTACTTTCATGCTAAATTTATTGACTCAAATAAAGGAAAAAACGAGGGTTTAGAATTCTTACCCTATTTCCAAGTTCTACTATACTGCTATAACTATAACTGCTCATTCTTATCTCCCTTTAATGTTATCAACCCAGGGTGCCATCCCATTGTCGACGTTGACTTTGACACCAAGAGCATTAATTATGAAGACCGTCTTCCAAGAGCAAAGCTAAACAACTACCCAGGAGGAGTTGGAAATTTTTCAGTAAGTTTGATAATTACTTTTTAATTTTTTTTCATTTTGTTCTCTTTGTAGAAGTGGAACTCGAATATACCGAAAATCCCCGCTCCAGGCAAAAATTATTGCTATATCCTAGTCCTGGCTATTCCCAATGTCCCAAGTTGAAGGAAAAAATAATATGGGGAAGAAAAAACGGGGATTTAATAATGTCTTGTTATAATCGAGATATCATTATTATCCGATGATGTTAAACATGAAACACCACTGTAGTTATAATTCAGTGGAACCTTTGTAATAAAGACCCTCAGGAATCGGAGAACCAGGCTTATTGGCACATATTAATCCTAGGTAATTTTACAATAATTATAAGTATCTGGTATACAATTTTTTTTTTTTTAAATTTCATTGTTTTCGTAGTTGTTGTTTTTTTAATTTTGTTGTCTTTTAGATAAAACCCTCAAATCATCTTTGATTTAATATCAAACCAACTCATTATACTATCCAAAATTAAATTAAAGTGAACATTTATATAGCGCTATCCCACTTAATTTTTTTTTAATGCTCAAAGAGCTTTACAAAGGGCTCTCCGACAGGTCTGTTCATTTCAGTACTATCTCAACTCCTCGTGGAGAATACAGAAGAGCTACCTGAAAGACGCCTTATTTTAGCATTCCTACAATATCTATCTCTGCCTATGGTCAGATACTCATTACAGCAGAGTGGGGTGAGGAAATGTATGTAAAAAAACTTTCCCAAGGATTTAACTCTGCACCGCTGTTATGTGGATTTGAACCAGTGATCTCTTGATCACAAGCTGAGTGCCTTACCACTAGACTACAGAGCCACACACTGGGAAACCACATACAACATAGTAGAGCTAGTGATGAGCAAGTATGTATTTCCCTGGATTAGAATAGTGTAGGCCTACATAAGATTTGTTCTATTAATCCTCTTTTTTTTTTCAGGGCAATGATGAACTGGTATTCAAACAGTTTGCAAGCTCCGGCTTCTATACAGACTACTTCGAAATCAGCTTAAAACTCCGATTGAAGAGTCCTCTTCCCAATGGTGAGAGGTATGCTGTGATCACTAATGCTGACTGCGATGTTAATGAGTCCGTTTCTATCACTATGGATAACAGAAACTTCTATTTCAAGGTAAAATGATGCAGATTCTGTTTCTTTATCTCTATGAATTGCAAAAGCTTCTTTTTCAAGATAAAGATAATATAGTCTTTTTCTATCACTATGGATAACAGAAACATCGATTTCAAGATAACACGATATAGATTGGAATCTATTAATGAAGAGTTCTATAATAAGGAGAAGTCTGCTATAACTATAACGACGCTATTGTTAAAAACCTGGGGGTTTTTTTCCCCTCTCTTTATCTCTGTAAGTGAAATGTGGCATAGCAAATCGGAAAACCGCAAAAGTTTACTATAATGGAATATTTCATTTTCCTTGGACAGCTCATTGACCTATAATTAATTAATAAAACCTCAATGGCTACACACAAAAATTTAAAAAGAAATCTCATTTGTGTTTGTCTATTGTCAACTACGAAGACTAGAGAGAATGGGAGGGATGAGGGTGGTTTACATAACTGGTTGCATTAGGTAGGCTAGCCTAGACAAGATTGTGTAACACAATATTGATTGTGAACTAATATTTGAAAGAAGAATACCATAATCATGAATTAAACCTTTTTTATCATATCTCTTGAATTTACTTCCAGATTCCTCATAACAAAAATACTGATAATAATAATAATACCTTTTTGCACCAGTCCCTCTGGTTAGAACTGGGGATTCCCCTGTAGATAAAAATACAGTTGAAAATTTTGGTTATTTATTATGGTAATATTAAGATGCAATTCAAATCCATGAGTTAGTGTGGCTAGTTTGTTGTTAATTATCAATACTGTCTTCATAATATAAGTTTGATTTTCGTTGCATCGTGTTTAACCTTTGATTAAAATTACTTCCATTTATTGATTACGTTGGCGGCACTGAACTTTCGCGACGCTCAGATTGTGGTGGAAAAAAATAAATAACAAATGGTCAAATGCTGTAAAGATGTATACAGCAACTAAAGCTATTTAAAAAATTTACATTGATTATCCCTTAAGCTTAACTCTGCTGAAATAAAGAAGCATTCTTAAGTAATTTGTATACATATTCAATCAACCCATATCAGGTTTTTTTATTATCACTAATTTTACTTATCACTGATACTACTGTACTCTAATTATAAATGAAGATTTGTTAAGTATGAGTATTGATATTTTATTCCACAGATAGTACAACTTAATAAAAAAGGTATTGCTGAGATTGTAATTCCTTATGGTAGTGGAATAAAGGTCAGTATTTCTAAACTTTTTTTTCTTTTTTAATTCTTTCTTTTAATAACCTTACTGACTCACAAGTTGTGTAGTAGTGTCTAGTTGGCCGAGCATTTAAGGCATTGGACTGCTGATCGAAGAGTTATGGGTTCAATCCTCGGTGGAGATATTGTGGTTAATCCTTGAGTAAGGTTATTTTGCACTAATTGTTTACTTAGCATGCGCTGGACTTCTGGCGAGACTCAGTTTAGGGTGAAAAAACAACAGACCATCTTCACTTTGAGGATGAATATTAGAGGCGTTTTTTTTTAATGGAAGTGGGATGGGGCATTTTTATTGGCGCATTTATTTTAATGAATTATATTCAATGATTATGGTGACATTATCAATTAAGTTATGTTGAGAGCATCTTTGAATGATCTCATCGTGGTTAATCCTTGAGTAATATTATTTGCACTTATTGCTTACGGTGGTGGCGTTGAAGTATAATGACGCTCAGTTTAAGGTGGAAACAACCAAATGGCATAATGCCCTCCAGGGATTGACTAGAATGTTTATGCATACACAATAAAATAAAACATTGGATCTGTATGGAAATAGGAAACCTGTCAAATAGGCATGAAATCCTGGGCAACCAATTGCTATAAAATATAGTAAATGTAGCCTTACTAATCCTAAAACTCGGGTATCCAAGACAAATTACTAATCCACCACTGCATCCTAATTAACTAGACACGCCAATATGTTTTAGTGTAGAAGATCTCTGTTATAACTCATACTTTTTTTTTTATCTACAGGGATCAAGTAATGGATGGTACAGCCTAACCCTGATCTACAAGAAAGTAGGTAACAAGTTTGTCTTCTCAGGACAAGTCAACAATCAAAGACAGGAATATCAAGGACCAACCGTGCTAAACAGTATGTAGAATTATTTTCTTTTTTATTCATGAGTTATTTCCCCTGAGAACTATTACTGTTGAGTACTGTCGATAAATATTGTAGTGATGTCATTAAGGGAACTACGAAAAGGATCACTACATCCGAATTTCGCTACAACAGTTGTAATTTGTATTTTGGTTCAATGAAGAATCGATTGCTACATCCGAAACTCTCTTGAACCGAGTTTGCTATAAGTTAAATCTGTTGTTTTTGCATGTTAATATTTATTGCATTTTCATGTTTATAGCTATGTGATTTGGTTGATAAAATTTTTGCAATGATATCTAATGTTCTATTGAATATGATTTAGTCAACAATAATTTGCAACAACTTGACTTGTCTTGATTTCTTGCCATGTTGCATACCTATTATCCAACTATGTCATATAGTTTGCTCTGAGTCTCCTTAATTGGAATACCTAAAAACAACTAGACTAAATGCTGAGTTGTAATCTCAGCACCAACAGCCATGTCGTCATATGTGACTCTGTGGTCTACTACTGGTAAGGCACTGAACACAGGATCTTAATTTCTCGTGTTCGAATCCATTTAGCGACGGCGCAAACGTATATCCTTGGGAAAGGTTTTTTACACCCCACTCAGATGCAATGAGAGCCTGACCATAGATAGAGATAGATATTGTGCGAATGGTAAAATGGCACACCTTTCAGGTTGCTCTTCTGTATACTCAACAAGGAGTTGAGTTGGTATTAGAATGAATTGGTATTTCTGGAGTCCTCTACAGAGCGCTTTGATAATTCAAAAAATAAGTGGAAAAGTGCTATATAAATGACATATATTTATCTATTTATTTATATATATATATATATACAGCCATGCTACAAGTATGATATTTTTTTTTTAATTCTACAGATATTATTGCCACACGTGTCTGTGCACTTCATCTAGGCTACGGCCACGAATACAAACAGTTTATAGGATACATGGATGATGTAAGTACAATCATATTAATTTACATATAATTTGATATGAAGCAGAAGCAAGACAATGTTTCAAACTTCTGTAATGTAATCTCTATAATGTTAAGCTGAAATTAGTTTTTTTAACTTTTTAAAGTATATATGTAAATTATTGTTATAGTTAATGTTGATTTTTTTATTGTTGTCATTTTTGTTATTAATGTGCAATATATTTTCAATTAGATTTTTGTATCTTTATGTTTGAAAAAGTAAATATATCTTTAATAAACAAAATTTTAAGATTTTAAACTCTGTAATTGGTACCCTCAAACTCAAACCTGATGAAACCTAATAATTTTGCCTGAAATTCCAGAAAGGTGCGATAAATCAGTTTATAATTTATTGTCTATAGAAGCCAGTGTTGATACACGGATGAAGGAAGAAAGGCTATATTGATATTACCGAAGAAGAGTTTATTTTATACGATTATGTCCGGTTTAAGTTACTTTGAATATATCTTTGTTGGGTTCTGATTATTGGGGTTATAAATGAGAAAAACAGGATCAAATGGAGAGTTTATCTTTAACAAGTTTTCTGAAACGGAATTCACGGTATGTATATTAATATTACATTATGCTATAATTATAATGTGACGCATACAAAGCTCAGAATGAGATTAAAGGGATGCAATCCATGAATCAATTGATTCTTAAAAAAACTGAAATAAGGATTTTATTTGAATATATAGTAGTCCATTATGTAGCTAATGTATTGATCATAGTTGGTCATATTGATTCCGGATATCTCTTGTTATGGTGCTCTCATATGATTGCATATTTTACTGTTGTTGTAATGCATTGTCATTCTATATTTATTTACATATTTATTTCATCAATGATTCATACATTTTTCTTTTTCTATATTCACAGTTGAAGATATGGAAATGCAACCCAAACTCTAACACTAAACAATAAAGACTGATATAAGTACTTACATCATCTCAAGCTAATATAAATTTCGTCATTTGATTCATTTTTACGTTATTGTTATTTACATTATTTGAATTCCACCTCTATGTCAATTTCTCATTTATATGTAATAGTCATAACTTATTCCTTTTTGTGTGTCAATTTTTCATTTGATAATTAATATTTTATGAATTCAGAAGTGCCTTACAGAATTTTTAATGTAGTTTTATTCACAATACCTTTATTTATGATGCCTCCTTCTATTTTTATGTGATATAATATATTCATAGAGCTGTTTTTATTAATATGCATCATTTACAATTTTGATTTCCATAAGAATAATATAATGTTTGTCTTAATAGTATGCCCAAACACCAATACATTCCATTACTAAATTTTATTATAATATTTTAATTGCTTTTGAATCTGTTCTGTATCTTATACAGTGCTATAAAAAAAGTTTTTGAATCGCTATTTTAATTGTACTTACATGTGATCAAATTAAGTTGATAAAATGATGTATCACAAATGTTGGAATATCCTTTTACAAATAATCGTTGTTACTGAAATGATGATATAAATTAAAATATATGTATCCATATACTACTATTTCTTTTTCTTTTACACTCTTAAAAAGTACTATCAAATAATGAACAATAATTGATAAGATTTATTTTTTTTGTTAGTTTGATTTTGTTGTTATACATATTGTTTTATATTGTCAGATTTTCTCTGGGGTTTTTCCTTGTTTTTTTTTTTGGGGGGGGGGAGATTTTACGTAAAATCTGCTTTTGGTTTCTTATGGTGGAATACAACAAATAAAATAAATACAATTCATTGATTATGCCCCTTTGTTTTACTTATGTTGATTTATTTATCATCACTGTTATTAAATTAGTTACCGTATTTTCCCTATCAAGCACACTATGCACATAGAAAATTGTGTCTAGAGGATGCAATTGTTTGTTAAGTAATACTATGTTTACCAGATATCGATAGTTGATATTCGACTGTATTTTTTATTCAATTTAATCATACCATGCTCTCTCACCTATACTTACTAGATATTTACTTTTAAAGGAATTTAGCATCTAGATCGACAGAGAAGGTATAAGTTAAGTGTTTTGAAGTTGGTTTGTTACATATCTTGGATTTGTTAACTGCAATTTTCTAGGAATAATTTGGTATTTATATTTTACAGTGCTATTTAAACTTTTAACTAAACAATGCTATCATTGTTATAATACTGTCATTTGATATGACAAGATAATAATTACAGTCGTCAATGCATGTAGTTGAATCAGTGGTGCAGCAGCTTAAGGCCTGGGCGAATGATCATAAGGGTGTGTATTCGAACCCCTTTTCAAGGTGTCGTAGCATTGTGTCCTTGGAAAACACACACTTCACATTTTCCTCGCCCCACTCTGGTATTTAAAAAAATACAGGTTCATTAAACAAGGCAAGAAAACATGGTCTCTCTTTCTCACCCAGAATAATAATTGTAGATCAGTGCTCACTGGTGCCTTAGAAACCATAGTTAATCACTAGTCTCATGGACCCTCTAATCTAAGAAGTGCTTATTTACTATGTACTTACTATGTAGGGTACTTGTAGAAATGTCGCTGGGATAATGGGATATTCGGAAAAATGATGCACTACTTCCAAAATTCGCTACAATCATTACATTAATATGTTCCATTTGGTACTCACTCGAAGATCACTATATCCCTATATGACTTAGGTACAAAACTTTGTAGTCGTCCAGTAAGGAGGGATAACGATAATATGAAAACATAAAGTATGTTAACAAGCATATTTTAGATAATACATTTAATGAAGATTGTGTAGTTTCATTAAAATTAATATGAATACAACCAAAGACCAATGTAACTTTTGAAAATCGACGTCAACTAACATTAAAGACACACACACGCACTCATTATTATATCTCTCTTCCTCTCTCTCTCTCTCTCTCTCTCTCTCTCTCTCTCTCTCTCTCTCTCTCTCTCACTCTCTCTCTTTCTTTCTTTCTCTCTCTCTTTCTCTCTTCTCTATCTCTCTCTCTCTCTCTCTCTCTCTCTCTCTCTCTCTCTCTCTCTCTCTCTCTCTCTCTCTCTCTCTCTC
>JAUEKR010054175.1:0-10600 GCA_031762895.1 Corambe burchi
AACGCTGCATTGCAAATAGCAGGACTTGAACCCATGATCACTTATCACGTTCAAGGAAAATATTCAATAGTTTTGCCTTTTTTTGTACATCAACGATTTAGCATAGAGATTATTATACTGATATACAGATCACTAGATCGAAAGCAAGCAATAAAATATGTCTAATGCACGCTAGTTTTGATATAACAATAACCATCCAGCACGGTAAAACCAAACAATTTTGTTGTGTCCATTAAATGGTTTCTTAGCATGTTTACGAATTATGATTTCCAAGAACATTGTTATAAAACGGTAGTGAAAAAGAAGAGAGAGATAGAGGGAGAGAGAAAAAGAGAGAGAGAGAGAGAAAGAGAGAGAGGGGGGGATAGAAAAGAGATAAAGAGAGAGAGAGAAGAGAGAGAGAGAGAAAATGAAAGAGAGAGGGGGATAGAAAAGTTATAAAGAGAGAGAAGAGAGAGAGAGAGACAGAGAGAGAAAGAAAGAAAAGAAATAAGTAAAAACGAGTGTAGATAATAAGAGAGGGAACGAGAGAAAGAGATAGTAGAAATGAAGACAAAAGGCAGATAAAAGACAAAGATGCAGACAAATAAACATTCAGATAGATACATTAGCAAGCTAATGGAAACAAAAAGATCAATAAAAGCTTAAAGATAAACAATATTGTAATGAGATACAATAGATGTATGAAATAATGTCTATAATTGATAGCTATGAACATAAATATACTGTCAAATAAAGCCAAAAATAGATACCAGCAATGTGAACCGCAAAGAAAGCCAATTAGTGTAGAAGCTATTCTAAGTGGGAGAGTTGGTGAACAGATTAAACTGTCAATTATAGAGCTGTCATGATGTACGGGTACTTAATATCAATAACAGAAAGTGGGCAATTGGAGATTAGAAACAGAAGCAAGAAGAAAGAAATAGAAATAAAGGAACAGAGAAGGAGAAATAAAAAGACGGAGAGTGAAATGTGAATCAGAATAATAAAAAGCGTAGATAGAGCTTTAGAAATATAGATTTGAAGAGAGAAAGAAAGAGACAGAGAGAGAGAGAAAGAGAGAGAGAGGGAGAGAGAGAAAGAGGGAGAGAAAGAGACAGAAAGAAAGAGAGGTAGAGACAAAAAGAGAAAGAGAGAGAAATAGAGAGACAGAGACAGAGAGATGCAGAGACAGAGAGAGACAGAGACAGAAAGAGAGAGGGGGAGAGAGAGAAGGAGGGAGAGGGTGAGAAACAGAGAAAAAGGAGATAGAGAGAATTAGAGAGATAGAGAGAGAAAGAGACAGAGATAGAAAGAGATAGAGGACGAGAGAGAAAAAGAGAGAGGGGAGATAGACAGAATTAGAGAGATAGAGAGAGAAAGAGACAAAGACAGAAAGAGAGAGAGGGAGAGAGAGAAAAAAAGAGAGGGGAGATAGAGAGAGAATGAGAGAGATAGAGAGAATGAGAGAGAGAAAGAGAATAGGAATTTGGATTGAATTTAAATGGTTTATTTCTTGGGAAGTATGATTTCAAACGAGAACAAAAAATCTTTAGGAAATAATATGTTACTATCTTAAGATAATCACATGCTGATATAAATCAGATGTCTAAATGCTTCTTTATGGCAGCATCATTGTAGTTGCAATATCAAATTGACAAACATGCGAAGGTATTGAAACAAAACAACAAAACACAAAACAACAAGAACAAAAAAAAAACAGAAACAAAACAAAAAGTAAACTATTACAAGATTAACAAATTTAACAGAAAGAAGTAGAGAGAGAGAGAGAAATAGACAGAAAGAGTGAGAGAGAAAGAAAGACAGAGAGAGAGAGTGAGGTAGATAGAGAAAAAGAGTAAGAAATAGAGAAAGATCGAGAAAAAGAGAGAGATAGAGAGAAAAAATAGAGAGAAAGAGAGTGAGATTGGTAAAAAGAAACTGATATTTGGAAGTTAGAAAAAAACATTGAAAATATGTTGCCTGCAAATCATTTTTTGATTTGGCCTGGTGCCATGACGCACCCCAGGTGTCCAATTGCGTCGCTCCGGCTACCCTGAATATCCTTGAAGTGTAAAGATAAAGTAACACCAAGACTATCTCTAAAGTGACAATAATGTGTTATCCATCTTTTTCTACATCAGTTGTGATGCAAACTTTAATGACATGCATTTATCGCCAACTTTATTAAGTAAAAATAAATAGCTATGATATCAACTTTAGAAAATGTGATGAAATGTCATATATGACGTCATGCAAGATACATTCGTCATTTAATAATTGATGATAATATATCATATTATTGGTATATTGACGAGTGCACACATCAGAAATTATCAAAGCAGTCGGAGCGACACAGTTGGATCGCTTGGTAACGACACGGTGATAAGTCATGTAAGTTATGTACACAATGTATTATTATATTATTTTTAATTTGACTCTTCGAATGTGTAAAGTTAGTACAAACTTGTCAAATTAAAAACTGATTAAATAAATAATTTCCAAGACACATTGATAAACAGAATGTACTAAGATATTATATAGGTCTATTTCGTTAATATTCAATTAAACTAGATCACGATATATTATATATTATATAAGTCAATAAGTAAGGAATTAATAAAGTGTGAAAAATTAGGTCATTGCGTATTGAAATTAAAACTGAATTTTATGATCGCACTTTATGTACTGGAAAAGATGATATTATGTATAGGAGTCTAGACAAACAAATTTAATCATGAGTTACGTGAGAAGCCAATTAGCCGAATATAGTTGTTATAACTTCTAATAATAATCTATTTCACCGAGACTTTTATACTAGTACAAATTGTTTGAAAAAAATGTTTTGCATGATAACACATTGAGGCAAACACTGACCTAGACTTGCAGTAAACATAAAGGCATTGATACAGATCTAGATACCCGAGTAAATTAATAAAGATATAGGTATAGATTAGGTATGGATATCAATGAATTTCTTTGTTTAAAAACACCTATCATTTTAAGTAACAACGTATGATACTAAAATGCTATAATGTACCTATATTGTAAATCACTACCTGAAATTATAAAGTTTTATTAGTTAGTTCCTAGATATTATATTTGATCTGTGCTATTGTTTAGGCTAAAATCGTTTCGATATACCAAATTACTAGACATTTCACATCAAAGAAATGGCGGTAGGTAGCCATTTATGAATGCAATATGCGAATTGTTCAACATTGAATACGTTATGAGAGCAATCTATATTCGTTTTTATTAAAGGTAGATACCTAATTCCACTTTTATGACTATCTCTAGAATGCAATCGTTTTTGAAGTGATTATATCAACGATACCTATTTTCAACTTTTATGACTATCTTTAGAGTGCATTCCTCTTATAGAATTATATCAACGGTACCTATATTTTCATTTTCTTTTACGACATTGGTTTCAATGGTCAGTAAGTAGGTTTATGGGTTCAATAAAATGAAACCCAAGTCACTTGTCGCCACGATTTTTTCAATAAGACAGTTTGAAATGCTTAGAAGTAAATCGTTGGTAATTGAATTTATTGGTTCTTTTTATAAGTACCGTAAAAATATTGAACAACACTACGACTAGCTTTGTGGAGATCATGAAGTCGTTCGATTTTTCACCCATAACAGGTGTCCTATAATTCGTTTTTGCTGTTACTGTTGGGATAGGTGGTGGTCTTCTTCTTTCAGTATGTCGACTGACTCAACTAGCTGAGTATTACTGTTGTTGCTGCTATACTAGTTATTGGTTTGCTTTTAGCTGGTTTGATCGCTTTATTTCAATAACAAACGTCGCTTAAGGATTTGAATTTGTTTTTAAGTTTCACGAGGTAATTTACTAACATCGATCGCAGCTTTGAATTTAAACAAATGAGATTCCATTTGCCTGGCTGGGAAAAACACGCATGCTACATTGGAGTATTTTACCAGTTTAAGGCTACGCACCGACATACGGCAATTGGTTAAATAGCTTGTATTTGATGAAACAAACCTTTAAAATGCATCTCATCCGACTCGAAAACATCTGAATCAACCTAACGATTACATTTTTTTTTTTTTACAAAAATCAAATAACGATTAAGTGACATATTTTGCAGTGAGTTTTTCTTTTCTTTTCTTTTTGGATCAATCCGCCGACAAAAATTGTTTGCTCGCCTGCGCCTTGCCGGGTGTTTTAAACGGAACCCTGTAACGTTGGTGACGTGTAATGGTGTGGTTTTGAGTCAGTTATGCTTTGAACTATTATGTTTTACCATTTCGCGTACGTCACCTTCATTCTTCCATTTTTCTTCCTTTCATTCGTTCGTCTTTTTCTTTACACTTTTTTATTCGTTGTTTTCTTCTCCACGTTTTCTCCTTTTTATCTTATACTAATCCCCTTCCCGTTTTTTTTCTTTTTTGGATGATTTCATTTATTTTAAAACGCATCTCATTGGACACGTAAACATCTGAATCAAAATAACCAATATTTTATTATTACAAAAATCAAAGAACGATTTAGTGATATATTTTGTAGTGAGTCTTCATATTCTTTTCCTTTGGATTAATCAGCCGACAAAAAAATTGCTTGCCCACGCCTTGCCGGGTGTTTTAAACGGAACTCTACATTATCAGGAAAACAAAATAATAGTTACGATTTCACAAGCAAGAACTTTATTTTAAAATCTAATAATCATGATTGTCGCAGTAATAGGGACACTAGGGTATTCGGAACGATTATCAAGTCCTACACCCTCTTCCCACACACAAACACACCCCCGCACATACTCACACCCCACGACCACCAAATTGTCCCGTAATGAGAGGTTTCACTGTAGTATTATTATATTATAATAATAAATCATACTGCTATGAGAGTCAATCTATCGGATAATACAGTCAAAGCAAAAACGAGGCAATTCTGTATATTTCCAATGTATAAGATCGGTTGTTACTATATTTGGTCTGACTGCTCTACTTAAGTCTATCTAGGTGTCTAGTCTAGTTAGTGTCGTCTTGTGGTAATCAGTTATGGAAAAGATTAGAGGACTGCGTCTGGGCCCAACGGCCATATTTCCGATAAGAATTCCAGATTCTTTCAATCCAAATTTGAACACCCACTTCCGGTGATGAAATGCAGCATTGGAGACTGGTAAAGATACCATTTCGAGCCCGTTATACTTCGAACTAATGTTTTATCATTTCTGTTATGTCACCTTCATTATTCCCTTTCTCTTCCTTCCATTCGTTCGTCTATTTCTTTACACGTTTTTATTGTTGTTTTCTTCCCCATGTTTTCTCCTTTTTATCGTTTTCATTATCTAGTCTAATACTTATCCCCTGCTCTTATCGTTTCCTTTTTCTTCTTATTTCAATTGTTTGTCTCCAACGCTTAATTAGTTTATTCGTTCGACAGGTTCACAAAATATTTTGTTCTTAGAGGACAATATTATTATGGTTTAGACGCAGACCAAGACAGAGAGCATGATAGAGAGATAACGGGAGGGAGAGAGAGAGGGGGACAGAGAGAGGGCATAGAGAGGAGAGATAGAGAGAGAGAGAGAAAAGGGAGTGAGAGAGATAAAAAGAAAGAGAGAGAGAAAATAGAGATAGAGGGGATAGAGAAAAGGGAGTGATATAGACAGATAGACAGACTACAGACAGAATGAAATTATGAAATGGGGGATGCTGATAGAGAATATATTATAATGTAATAGAGTGACAGTCAGACTGAGAAGCAGTGAATGAATTGGAATAAGCATCAATTATGTTAATAAAATCACTTTTGATAATATTTAATTATCGTAATAAGAGAAAGAGAGTAATTCCATATTAAATAGATGATAATATACCAAGAGTACCCGAATGCAATACCAACATTTGATTTTCTATCTATAACAAACTATCGACTCCTTAAATCACGCGTAGTGGTCTGGTTTTATTTGTTGTTTTTTTTTTTGTTGTTTTTTTTTTTGTTTGTTGTTGCTTTTTTTTTTTGTTCTTGTTTATTTTTTTTTATTTTTTTTTTTTTTGGTCGGGGTCACTATAGAAGTATGATATAAGATGCTATGGTGCAATAATATACTAGTAAACATAAAAATAAAATGACGTGATTGATCTCTTTTTATGGAATTGATGGAACATCTGAGACCATCACGCTGTAGTGGGTTTACTAAATGACTCTCCTATTAAGGCCAGACGACTTGATTCCATTTCGATAGACTTTGTAACAACATTGCCTATTTTTCACCTTGACATCAAACGGTTACAGACCTAAACCCCTTTCTATCCCCTCCACCCACCACCCCCTCTTCCCGCTTAAAAAACACTTTCTTTGCTAGTTAGATAGTTAGATAGTTATACTCAGGGGAACCTCTGTAATTGAGACCCTTAGTAATCGGGAAACCCGGAAACTTTGCATGAAATACCATGAAACCAATTGTATTGAATAAGTTATATTTTACCTTAGTTGCTGGGAAAACCCGATTATTGGGATGATTTTTTTTAATCCACTAGAGTTTTCCATTTAACGAGGCTAAACTGGAAATTAGACCACTCTAGATCTAATACCGACTACATATAGGTGCTTTGATTCTATCATACACATTTCACTTCTAACCAGAATGACCTCCTAACTTTTTCTTCTCACATCCGGGCTTTTTATACCGGAAGTTCACGTCACGCCCCCGGAAATGATGAATGAACAATTTGGAAATCGATATGACTTGTAAGTAAGTTGCTTTCGATTTGTTTCCCATCCATCAAAAAAACCGTCTCTAGCTCGTACATTGCGACCTAAAGACTCCCTTTTAGGTCTCTATTCAATTCAAGGTTTCTTCCTATTAATTCCCAAATATAGACACACAAAATCAGGTCTGATCATCGCAATGTGACGCCTTGACCATAGTAAAGCTGGACGTTTTAACAGTCTTCGGTAACTTGTTAATTAGTATATATTATGATATATTTCATTTGAAATGTTCTTTGTTTAGAATTACAAGCGTCTAGCCCATAGTTCCTACATTAGTTAACAAACCAGTCTTAATAATGAAAATTTTAATATATACATAATGATATAGTATATTCAGTGGCGCAGTGAAACGTATTCTGCCTCTGAATCAAACGACCCATGTTCAAATCCTAGTGGACTAATTGTTCATCGTTTTTCACACCCCTAACTCTAGGATAAGTAAGAGCTGACATCTAGTCAGCTCTGCTGACATCTAGTCAGCTCTGCTCGGATACAGACCAAAATTAGGAGGGTTTTGTGTTTACATATATTATATAAGCACATGCAAACCTCTTGGCTGTTTATAAGAAGGCGGGCTGCTAAAAGCCACCACCAGTGCAAAATTTGTAAAACTCGTACCCAGTCAGCAGTAAACATCAAGCAAAAATAAGTCAGGTGGCAAAATTGAAAAACGAAGTGAAGAATAACATGTAATTAATTAATCTTAATGATTATTATAATGTAACATCAATTAACAGCAGCACAAAGTACATTAAAAAAAGGCAAAACAAAGATTAACAACCGGTTGGTAACCCTTTAATAAGAAACAAAAGAGGCCAAAGTGAAGCTTGTTCCAAGCGATAGGAAACTTGCTGATCTACTTAAGACATCTAAGGAATACGAATCCACCTAACCGGTACCCAAAATACATTCAAATAATCCTGCGTTACTATGGCCACGCACTAACCGCTGCAATGTCCGAAATCTAATACCAGGGTTTTTAAGAATTAGGAGTAAGTGATTTATATTCCCATTTGTAATATTACAGACGGCATCATCATATTTATAGCTTAAGCATTGGAAACCTCTCGAATTGGGACGGCTGTGGGAATTTAATAATTTTTCCCTTTACCCTTACTATAGAGTTAAAAATATACGTTATTCAAAAACAACTCATTGTATGTGATTTCCACAATATTTGCCGTTATAGTTTTTAGATTATGAAGGGGCCCAAATAGAGAAGTCACAGTAAGTTTTCTTTATATATAGACTTGTTATTTATCCTGAATCTGCATTTTACATAACTACGTATACTACTTTAAAGTATCCATATGCCTTTTCTCCATCTATAGATCTAGTGCTGTTTACTCTCATACATTTTCACTATATCTATCTGGATTTATACCTAGAGATGAACTGGGCTCCAGCATATCTCTCTCTTCTCTCTCTCTCTCTCTCTCTCTCTCTCTCTCTCTCTCTCTCTCCCTCTCTCTCTCTCTTTCTCTCTTTATTTCTCTCACACACAGACTCTTTCTTTCTCTCTCTCTCTTTCTCTCTCATTCTATCTCTCTATCATTTCTATAGGGTAGTATGTAAGTTTGTTTTTCCGTTTTATTATTCTATGAGAATAATGATACTGTACTATAAATGCATGAAATAACGACTTCTTTTACCAGCATGAGATTATTGATTTGAGGAAAGGAAGATAGCAGCATTTGTAATAAAATTGTCCTTTTTCTGATGGGCGGTTAGTCCAAGAAATAGATAATTCAAATTCAAATTTTAAAGAAATTCTCGCACTCTCACTCTCCCCTACGATATCCTCTCCCTCTCTCTCTATCTCTCTCACTCTCTCTCTCTATCTATCTATCTCTCTCGCTCGCTCTCTCTCTCTCTATCTCTCTCTCTCTTTCTCTCTCTCTCTCTCTCTCTCTCTCTCTCTCTCTCTCTCTCTCTGTTGCCCTCTCTCCATTTTCTCTCTCATTTTAAACGTTCTCTTTGTTCTCCTTCCTTTCTCTTTATTTGCATACTAGTCATGACATCTCTTCCAATGGGTTGGCAGGAGATATATCCACGTTTCTTTCCACGTGGCTCTGTAGTCTAGCGGAATAAAGGTGCTCAAGTCATAACCGAGAGGTTGGAGCTCGAATCCGCCTCGAGACGATGCAAAGTTCAGTCCTTGGGAAAAGCCCTTTACACACATTTCCTCACTCAGATGCAATGAGTACCCGCTATAGGCAAAGATGGAAAATTGTCAGAACGCTAGAAGTATGCGCCCTAATATGCAGCTCTTCTGTATGCTCTACAAGATGTTGAAATGACACTGGAATGTCAAGGCCTGCCGGGGAATAAATGATATGTAAAGCGCCTTGAGACTTCAGTGATACGTACGCTATATAAATGCAATCTTTACTTCTTTGTTTTTTTCCAAGTGATAGCATCACTAATACCAATGATGATATACATTAATCATAAAGAGAATTCTCTTTCATCGGGACACATTAGGGACTTGAGAACATTCCCGATTATCAGTGTTAGCTGCTTTTTTCGGCATGGTTAGCTCAGTTGGGAGAGGCGTTGATCTGCTGTAGTTGCTATGGCAATGACCTCGGGTTCGATTCCCGTTCGCTACTGCGGTTTTTTCTTGGGCAAGAAAATTTGCATCGATTGCCTAACTGAACTCTGATGAAATAGAGTACCCGACCGTAATGATAGCTGTCTTATCCGAAAATAAATTGTAACACGCCTAACAGGCGAATGTATTGTCAGTGTTAAATGTTTGCTGTTGGCTGGGGAAGTAAACGAGAAGTAAAGCGCCTTGAGACTTTGTTGATAAGTGCGCTATATAAGAACAATCTTTATTTTAGTTTTTACAGATTGCAAATATAAATCACACTGTCTTTAAAACGATTTCTCTCCCTGAAAGTTTCGTCACAATTTGCCGGGTACTCCGATATACGGAGGGTCTCATTTATAGAGATTGCATTGTATTTTCCTTTTTTACTACTTCTTGTTAAGTTGTGTTTCTCTTTCTGGGATATATTATGATATTCGTTGTTTTGTTATTTATTTTGTGTGTTATTTTTTTGTTTCGTTTTTTTTTATTCTGTTATGGGTTGGGGTTTGTTTTTGTTTTTGTTGTTGTTGCTTTTTTGTTCTATCAACTACTCCACAAAACAGCAATTGCTTTAATAAATGATCTGCTTGCTATCAAATTGATGATTATGATGAAAATAGTGTCGCATTAATGCATCATAACTTTTTCCATTTTGAAACGGCCATTAATTGTCATCTTGTGTATTGCAATACTTATGCCATATAAGGATGTATTTCGTCTTTAAAAAAAAACAAGCAAACTATGAATTTTGATCGACAAGAGACGTGTGCAAATAGTTGATACATAAATCATATGTAAATGCGCATATATGTTTAATATCAAGTAAATGTGCAAGCGGTAAATAATATCATTATGTAGATCTAAGATGGTTAATGATATGCAGTTTATGCAAATGAGATGGCGTATGAATACATTAGTGACTCGGACTTCATTCATCATTGGCTCGTCTACAAAACGTAGACAAAGAGTTGCGTCCCTTGTCTATGTGATACGATGATTGATGAACACTTACCCACAATTCCTCATTCCTTCTGCCCATAATTCTTCCTCTATTCGACCATGTATAGTTTTCGCTAACTACCCTTATAGAAGCTACTTTTCATACCGTCAATGATGAAGAGTGTCCTCTTCTGTGACCATCGCTAATAATACGCGATTCTTGGCCGAGTGGGGGCTCAAAACATACTCTAAACCAATGGACCCTAATATTGTTTACCTCGTTTTCTATCTCTCTCTCTCTCTCTCTCTCTCTCTCTCTCTCTCTCTCTCTCTCTCTC